>KL197720.1:913612-955879 GCA_000697665.1 Jaapia argillacea MUCL 33604
ACCTCCGACACCTTTTCCCCGGTGCACCTATCCGTTCCCACTGCCCCACCCCCCTCTCAAAGTTCAATTCATCATATACTACAAGTCTCCGTTCTTCATCTTTACCCTTGTCTATCACCTCCCGTCCTTACAGTAACTTCGTTTATTACTCTCGCGCGGGGTGTATGTTCCACCCGAATAAAGATGACTGACTTATCTCCATCCTTTCCGACGTTGAGTGATCTCAAAAATATCATATTCAATTGTGGCTCCGTGATGTGTGACAGCCAGTCAATATTTATTCTGAGGCTTGGAGAATAAAACAAGAACGACGCCGAAATCCAGCCACTTGCACGGCGGTCCAAGCTGCTCACTACCAAATCGAGTTGTGGCGCAGAGGGCGAAATGTGATCAACTCCCACACACCCGAAGGGAGTCTTACGGATATCTCACCACTTTCCGTATCGCTGCCCGTTTATCTCATCAATCCTCGCTTAACCACTCCGTCAAACTACCCCTTGGTATTTGTCAATATTCTCTTCCATGCACCACGAGCCTGCCACCTAATCGCCCGCCAGCAACACCCGGCCCAGTGCCAGCCAGCAGTAACAGCACCCACTGTTCCTGCCGGCCCATTTCTGCCTATCAAAAAGTAATCGACGGACAAGATAATGAACTTTGTCTGGGGTCTCCTTGATTACTACGTGTTTAACAGGCTGCTCAACGTCAGAATCGTGTCAGACGATTTATTTAGTGACGACGACGATACACGTGCCGACCCTTCTTCCTCCCTTCGAGCTCATTCTCGTCGTGGTAGGAGAGAGACTACTCGTCTGCTCGAGCAAACGACTCCCGAGCAAGCGGAGTCGCCAACTACCTCCATCGTGATTCCTTCGTCGTCTGTTAGAGGTCTGCGGGCTGACCGCGACCGCATCGACCATGGTATTACTCGTACCCTTACTGCAAGTCCAGAGGAGCAGAGAAGGAGGATGAGGAGTAATAGCCTGTGGGATCGTTCGCACCAACAACATACCACTCAACATCGCGACCTCGAACGAAGAGGCACCACTATTGGTGTCGGTGCCAGTGTCGGTGCCAGTGTCGGTGCCGGCGCCACGAACGCTGGGGCTGGTGTAGGGCCTCGTGCAGACCCCGTCGTTACTTTTGCTGAGGATGCCCAGCGGGAGAGGGAGAAGGAGCGAAGAGGTTCAAGAGAGCTTCGTCAAGAACTCGAGTTACAAAAGGAGAAAGACTGTCTCACCATCCAATCCCTCCAATCCGAAAACGCCTCCCTCCAAACTAAAATCAACGCTCTCCAATCCAGTCTCAATGGTTCGATAGCCCAGCTCACAACTCTCCAATCCCAACACCTTGCCCTCCGACGCCAACACGACGAACTCCGACGATCACACGACGCTCTCCAACTGAAGCATTCTCATTTCACTGCCCTTGCTCAATCTCATGCATCCACCTCGACCGACCTATCTCGTATGACGGCTCGGTACGACGGGTTGAGGAAAGCCTATGGGGATCTGGCGAGAGAGGCGGAGGATGGGAAGGAAGAGCTGAAGAGTTTGAGAGGGTTTCTGAATAGAACGGATGAATGGAGTGGGGCTCAGATCATTCAGAATGTCCAAGATTTGAATGGGGAGGCTGTGCAGTTGGCCGCGTCTATAGCCGACGAATTTTGCTCAGCCAGTATTACTCCTGGCCCTGGTGCTGGTGGCATGTCCTTTGCGCCTCGTAGCCTACCCTCATCACCTCCTCGTCCTCGAGCTCGATCAAGAACGACTAGCACCAGTATTCAGTCCTCTTCTGGATCGCACTTCCACCTCCTACTCCCTCGTAACTCTTCGACCGAGCTGGTCCAACAAACGTTATCAGAACCGCTCCTGGCCTTGTTGCATAGCCATGATCATTCATCGGACCCGACTCTAGTACAGTTCGCCATTCAGGCATGGCTGGTGAAGTGTTGTACACTTGTCTTTGAAGCATTTTATTTTGGGCTGGATGATAAGGTGGATGGGTTGTTGAAAGAGATGTGGGAGGATATATGTCGAACTGGTGGGTATCAATTCTTCAACCTGGAGTGTATTGCTAAAACTTCTCTCTTCTTCATAGAACCCCAGCCGACTGCTTCACGCTGGCGAGCCTTAACGTATAACCTCACACGCGCTTCTACCGCCAACCTCCCAACCTCCTCATCCTCACGACCCCATCACCACGCAGCCGATTCCATCTCAAACTTAACCAACACGTTCATCCTCGGTCTACATACCATCCTCCAGTTTTCCTCCTCGCCTTTGTCGTCGTTTGTCGCGTCACCCTCATCGCCTTCCTTTGTTGGATCTCCGAGTCCCATCAGTCCCATGACTCCAGGCGTCTCTCCTGTGCGTCCCTCGCGGACGGGGATGAATGGCATCTACAGCGCTGTGCCTGGGGCTGGTACCCCTGCCTCGCCTATTCGTATAGCCAATGGTGGTGGTCAATCGCACCCCCAGACGCAGACACAGGCACAGGCGTTCATTTCCGTCGAATCACTCAAGGAACGTTATTCAGCCTCGGCTGGTAGGATATTTGGCGACGCGGCCAAACTGAATGAAATTTTGAAGGTGGGAGTCATGAGTGGGTGGTTTGAGGTTCTCTGTGCTCGGAACATCAACGCTGGAGGGGAGTTTGGTGATTTTGGTGGAGTTGGGAGTGTAAGCCGGTTGAGGAGTTGGTCGAGTTCGACTTCACCTGTTGGTATTAGTCCCAACAGGTCTGGAAGTTTGAGAATTGGGAATGGGAGGGTGAGGGGTAGTTTGAGGAAGGTTGGGAGTCAGATCTTGGAGGGCGAAGCTAGTCATTTTACTTCGACCCTCAACGCTCCCGTACAAGATCAAGGTCACATCGCGTTCGATCCTTCTACGATGGAGAATGTGTATAAAGATGTGCTCTCTCCTTCTGTTGGAGTCGCAGTTGGAGTAGGAGGTGGAAGAGATAAGGACAAGGAAGCTAGGGAGAGGGAGATGGAGAGAGGTCAGGCAGTGTTATGTACGGTTGAGCTGGGTTTAGTATGTACGACGAAAAAGGAGAGGGAGAGAGGGAAAGGAAGGAGGAAGGGCAGCTTCGTTGGAGGCGCTGTTAGCGGTGGGGAGGGTGAGAACGAGTTCGGAAAGGTGGGACGGATTGTTGAGGAGACGAATTGGCTTGTTAAGCCAAAAGTATTGTTGGAGAGTGTGAAGGAGATGTTGTGAGTTTATGGTCATGGATGGACGGATGCTTTCTGGTATCAATCCCCCAGCCCGGGTACGAACGACGGCAGGGCTTTCGTTCTGCTTAGCTCCTCCTAGTCTTCGCCCTCCTTGGGAATCCTCGAAACTTGCCAATACCCGCCTACTGTGCTCGAGCTCTCAATAAGGTTCAAAACGAGATGTTTGGTCGATGATCATCCACCACCTGAAGATGTGCCCCTCGATTTCACGACAAAACTTCGTGGTGGTGAACGATCTCCAACCACCGTCTCTCCTATGCCATTGGATCGCACTTATTCAACAAGCTGATCAGACCTGACCCATCTGGGTCCCCGCCTACTTCTTCGACTCCCCATGACGTCCGCTCACCTCGCTACTCGCTTCTCAATACCTCGGGTGTGGTGGGTCCGTATGTTTGCATATCTATTGAATGTTCTGTTGCATTGACTGCCGCTCTGAATGTGTTGTCTGTATTTTTACCACCTTGTTTATTGATTGACTGTTTTGAGTTGGTTCCTCGCCTCAGGTCTCAGATGTCGCATGTCGGTACTCGAAACTCACAATCACCTCTGCAAGTCGACGTCGAGAATGTCGTCCGTTGTGATCTGACTCGGATAGGACCACCCCTTCCCATATGAACTCAGGACGCATTCTAAGTTGCTTCCCTGTCATAGCAGCCATAAGCCGCTGGGCGACCCCCCGGAGATCAACTATATCCTGCTATACTGTCACGACTCGAGGCGGTTGGTATGGTTCATCCAAGTTCCATCGCTCGTTTGTAACAAGCCTTAACCCCGCTGAGTTACATAGTCTAGCCATCCGTGACATGTAGGAAGCCTCAAGAGCAAAATTGGAGGTATGGCATCCCTACTATGACCTTTGATGCAACTGAGCTGTATGGACTTTAGGAAGGTCTATAGGGCCCCCAGGTGATCATGACTTGAAGCCCAATGATGCTGCCGTCGCTCCCAGTCCATGTGCGAGACACGCAACATCATTGCTAGCCTTGGAACCGTATCTCTCACACAGAAGTCAAAGCGAGCGGTCCTTTTGTACGCCTTGCCCAGGGGTTTCTTGCGAGCATCCTCGGACAGGTCGGCGGGATTTCACTGCGCCCATCTTGAGGTGCAAGTGTTCCCATTCAACCACCCTCCACTTGGTCGAACTAACCCTATCGACTGTTGAAGCTTCAGGCTTCCCTCAGGTCCGCCTGGTGATGGATTCTGAACGCTCTCACCGTCTCTCTGGTAAAATATGTGGCGGTGGAATGGCGAAGATATCTGTTCTTTCGAGGCTAGCCGAATCCACGAAATCAAGGGGCACTTGTATGAACGTCTTGATATCAGAATCTGTCCCCAGACTACTTCGTGGACACTGATAGCCTGAGTTCACATCCAACCGGGAACCATAACTCACAGTATCTCCTCAGGCTCTCACTGATCCCTCAGCGCAGGGTCCACTTCTTGCGTTCACTGCCTCTTCAAATGTCAACGCTTTGGTTCTTTGGTCGACATCTCCATCCCGTTAGAATCGTCATCACGTGCCTTGCTGCGGTGCAGTTGACCAAGGTTTACTTAGATCCCCCTTAGATTGCCCACGTTCGACGCTAAGTTTCCAATCCAAAGTGACACCTGTCCTGCATTTACATACCCCATACAAACAATTGATCAATCGGAGAGGTGAAACGAGTCATTCTACTCCAACACGAAATATTGGAGTCATAGAGCACGATCACTTTCGATCAGGGTTGATACAGGGCTCAGAATGGCCAGGCTAAATGCCATTTAAGAGTGGGCCTGTAACGGCTTTCTACCAACTCTCAAATACCAACTCTCACCCCTTCCCACTCATCGACGTCCTCGAATAACCATGGTCCAAGTCTACACCCTCACTCACCATGATAAATGGGAGGAAGATCGTTCAGCGACCACCACACCTCGCGTCACCCCCGCCCACGTCACCTTTAACCTACCTGATGTCTCTGGTACATCCACAGTCGACTATCAGATGACATACCTCCCCGACGGAAACGCGTCGTTCATCTACACCGAGACCGTCGTGGTCGCGAATTTTGATGGGAAGAAGGGATCGTTCATCACTCAGGGCAAGGGGACTTGGAATGGGAAGGAACATAAGGCGGAGGGGACTTTTGAAATTGTGGAAGGGAGTGGGACGGACGAGTTGAAGGGTATCAAGGGTACTGGAGTTCAGGAGAGTTCGCCCTATGGGTATCGATTCGATGTTACTTTCTGAAGTTGGAAGCTTGGGATCTTGGAGAAGGAGTTGTTTTCTTGGTTGTACCGATAGGTTTCGAGAAGGGAACAAAACTTTCACTATCTTCCACTCATCTATCCTGAATCGACGAACAAATGAGTACCTGACGCAGTTTCAAGCCACAAGAGAGTGGCTGATTGTATTTGTCCTTGTATTCATGCCTATCTTTGCTGTAAGTTCGGATAAATCCACGACCACCGTCACCCATGCCCCAAATGTGCCCTTAACTTGGCGTCTCCATCAAAGTTCTCCTTCGAACTATGCCTCAGCCCACAAATCACGTCTGTTTTCGAATGCCATACAAATGCACCGGATCGTTTCAAAGGAAGATACACATTAAACTCACAGTTAACTTACATTACAGATGTCGCTGAGCTAGGCGGCGCTGTACGGACCCCAAGCTGCGTTATCTCCGGCTGGATCACTACTCTGCTCTCTGCAGTTCGCAGCAAAACAATCTATACCTCGACGTCCACATTCTGGGCTGCGTATGCTTTGGTTGCTGTCTTCCCTACGCCCAATATGTATCGCATGGTTGCGATCGTCCATTTCGTTGTCTGTCATCTGTTTATGTTTTGTGCTCGGGCCTGCACGGCTGGAGCGTAGGACAGTCTTGCCCTCCTGGAGTCTCCATTAAATGAAGGCTGTCGTGCAATCTCTCGGTCGTTTCCTCGCAGACGTTCAAACTCTATTCCTTGACGGAGCAATGCTACTCCCGCGACGGGTTGTCTTTGAGCCGCAGCGGTTCGCTGGAGGCTAGCCTTACCATCCAGCTCGGGAATAGATGCGCGATGCACTTTTCCCTTACACGCACTCCACTCGGGTCTTGACTGCTCCTTCAAAATATGGCTTGAAATAGTGCTGATCATCTCGTTGGAGAAGCCTTTGCGCACCCGCATCATACGATTGCCCATCAGCGATGCCTTCAAGACCACACGTATCTTCTCCACAACCAACAACCAACAACGTCGTCGGTACTGCCTTCGATGCAAGGGCACATAATATTGACTGTTTCTGCTTTACTGCGATTTCATCGGACAAGCAGACGATCCTTCATCTTCAAGCTGCTCCGACCGATACAGTCCAATTCGTCAGATTAGCGATATCGTTTTTTGCGGGGATTCCTCTAGGTATGCTATGTTTTTCGACGTCGTTCGGATTTTACTCATAGGCGAAGATGGGGTACACCTTAATCATCATGGCAAGCAGCTTGTAGAGGTTGATGAGACTCTCGAGTCTTGTGATATCAAAGTAGACTCGGTGGTCGAGTTTGAGGTTCCGAGGGGTCCTCTGCCGCGAAGTGTTCCAACTGTATCCGGTGAATGGGTGCCGTTCATACGCGGCTCTCCTCAAACAACTTCTCCGAACCAAAGTGAGGTCTCTATCTTGGGTGAGTAACCTTCCAGTTTCATAGTGTGAAGGCGGAATTGACTGTATGACATTTCGTTCCTTGTAGCTCCCAAGGAAGCGAGGAAGGGATCGTCGTTGTCACATGTTTTGCAAGCTAGTCTTCCTCCCAAGGATGACACGAGGGTCGGCGAGGGCGACCTTCCACTTCCAGAGTAAGTCGGGATTCTTCGATGGGAGTTTGTTCTACCAATCACCGTTTTTTTAGGGTATGGCCCACACAGGTCGAGCGAGCTCAATCCGCTTTGGACTTTGGTTTCAGGCTTTGAGAGAATGGGCCCCATTGGGGAAAGAGCGACGTTCGCCGGTATGATATTGAAGTTGTAGGTAGTAGACGTTATAGTATCGTCTCGTTCGTGACCATTGCAAATGGCTCCCTGCCTCCTCCAGAGATCGATTCAATTGGTTACTGCAAGCCAAAATGTAAGCGGAATCCAGGCCGTAACGTCTCACGGAAATAGCGATGCGAATTCTCCCCTACCCAGGAACGTTCGAAAATATAGATGAGAGAACGTTGGTTGGAGTTCTCAAGCGGTTAGGTTCTCGTCTCACGTTGGAGCAGGGACGTGTTTCTTGCCATCAGTTCAGTGCATTGACCTTCACCGATGCAGACGGTATACAAGCCTATTCAACGCGATTCATTCATAGAAAGGGGTCAAGATTAGAATGTTCTGGCATCCAGGTCATCGTTGTTTCAGGCCCGTTGCAGGCCTTATAAAGTTATAACGCAGCCATCGGAGTTGACGCTGGCCGTGATTGCGAAGGACGCCACCTCCGCATTTGGATTATGACGGAACGTCATTGGTTGGAGGTCGGCCTCAGCCGGCGCCAGGGCAATATAGAGTTCGATACTCAACACCCCCTCTGACCCACAACCAAATCACAAAGAAACAGGTCCATCCCCACCGACATCCTTCTCCACCAACCACCACCACCAACGACGGCGGCGACGGCAGAACAGCCATGAAATACATCGAATTCCCCGAACTCGAACGTCTCTCCCAAGCACTCACCCACGAAGGTCCAGAATGTGCCGTCCACACCCGCATTGAAGCCTACAGCTGCAAAGCCATCAAACGCGACAAGAAACTCTTCCGATCCCTCGAAACAGCCTACGCAGACGAAGTCTCCCATTCCCCTCCCATACCCTCCTGGATGAACATTGACCGCGAAGAAGCCGAAATGACACCATTCGGTCCTTTCGACAAGCATTCCTCCCGAAAGACCCTCTACCTCTTGATCGCGACGCTTAATATCGCGTTTCCTGATTATGATTTTTCGGATGTGAGGCCAAGTCAGTTTAATAGGGAGGAGAGTGGCGCTGGCGTGTTGAATTCGCTTAGTACCACTCTTACTGCGCCGCACAGGGCTGGTATGAGAGCACCTAGGACGTACTCGTCTTACCCACCGAATTCACCGAATCTGTTCCCTTCGTCGGTACCCACTTCGTCCTCACCAACCAACTACACCCTCAGTGCCTATTCTCCACCCAAAATCGTCACAGGAACCCATCCGACCCTTTATCGCATCCTCGACGACGTGATAGGATTGTCAGAATGTGAAGTCTTCACATACGTACCCGATATTGAATTCGATCCCCACGCGAACGATTTATCGGACGACGAAGACGACGCTGCTTCTGAGGACGAGGAGACGTCTACTGATGATGAAGAGACTACGTTCCAGTTTGACGATTATGATGTGGATGAGACGAGTAGGGCGCCGAGGCTGGCTTGGAGGAGGACTTCGTCTGATACGGAGGGTAGTGAAGAGTTGTCGAATTCGTACCCGCATATACGATCAAAGAGACGCGGAGCGTTGCTTTGGAGTTCGCATTGGTTTTTCTTGAATAGGAAGATGAAGAGGATATTGTTTATTTCGGTTTGGGCGAGGACGAGGGGTGGGGTTTCATGGGATGAAGGAGATGATGTTTCGTATGATGTTTCGTTTGGGTCGCCGGAGAAGGTTAGTAGTACCAGTGAGAGGTTCCATGGATGGGAGGGTGCGGTGGGGGCTGGAGCGAGAGCTATGGGACTGAGCGCGTCGATCTGAAGAAAGGCGTTTGTGAGTCAGATCGCCTTCGCTTCTATTATCGTCAATGACTCACACTTTGCGGATCTACAGATTTGGATTCAAGACTCCTGCCAGAACCATGGCTTCCGGAAATGATTCTTCGTCACCTATGAAAACCTTCATACCCGTGTGTTTATTGCTTGATATTCAGGCTGGTTGTATTATGTCGGTGTACATTTTCCATACTGTAATAACCGCGGGCGCGGTAATATTGCTGGACTTACCTTAGTGTTATATTCGCGAAATATGTATTTTTTCCATGTAGTGTGCTGGGATGAGAGCGTGTGGTAAGTGAGGTTGAGTCAGGCCACGAGTCAGGAGTGACTCGAGCGAACTTGTGAGGAAAGGGAGGCTTTCCCGGAATTCAGCTTAGTTCAGACTCATGAGCACATGGGTAAGCAGTATATTGTGAGGTGGTAGATCTGTAACTGGATGGATGTCAGCGTCGGCGAGAGGCAAGGAGGATGATGGGCGCACCGTTTACATGACTGGATCGTGGTGGGGATGATCTACGAGGCCGCAGTACACAGAAACATCGCTCCCATGCTCACAAACCAAGTCTGGTGTGGCGTTCAAATCCCATGTTTCTTTGGTTCGATTAACCACTCCCGAGAATATGCAAGGATCGAAGGTGGGAGAGACGGAAAGCGTTCTACTAGCGATGAGTCTCTGGTAGACAGGGTAGGAGAGATGGGTGAGATGAACAGACGGATACGGGATTGAAAGTGAAAAGCGATGAAGATTGGGATCGATAACCAGCGCGTAAAATAGGATCAGAAGAAAAAAACATGTCAGAGTGTGAAGTTGATGGAGGGATCGATATCCGCCCAAATATGGGAACTCGACCAGGCCTTCCGACGATCTGCGCTGCAGTTTCCAGACTGGGACTGGGAGATGGGGGCTCTGGAGCTATCGAGTACGTTATATTTTGCGTGGAGCGTATGCGAGGATGGGGTTGGGATGTGGGTTCAAGTATAAAGATGGGAGGAAAAACATTGGAGAGTTGACATTGTGACATTACGACAGACAGAACAATCTGAGATGTTGACATCTTCACAGCCTCCCTATAAACACACTGCGGTTCGACGGCCATCCAAATAATTTATTACAGTAAGATGCTCCTCAAGCTCCTACCCTTCTGTCCTTCGCCAATATCCCCTTCGCACTACCATCGTCGGTCATAGGAACGAAGCCAGCACAATCCACAACCGGAAATAACAATGACATCACCGATATGGCTATTGTCGACGTCACATGCCTATGCCCGCATTTCTGGCAAAGTATAAAACCAAGGTTCACTCAGTCCCAAAGTCTCCTTATCCTTTCTCTCACCAACCAACACAATACACACCAACCATGTACTCCATCGCCCGCCAAACAGCTTTCAAACGCTCACTTGCACCCCTCGCTCGCTCACCAGCAGCGGTCGTAGGAGCAACCAGATCGTCAAGGTATACATTCGTCCCCTTTCACGTGTTAAAGCTTCAGTCGTGGGTTGTGTGGGCTAACTCTGATAAAGACATTATAGTTCTATGCATGATAACGATCCAGAGGTGCTCGAAAGAGAAAAACATAGAAATTTGAGTGGGAGACAACACGAGACATCCACTCCACTGCGAACCGCTCCTGGATGGAACGAGAGTCTTGCCAGCCATTCAGAAGCTTCTGTCAAGGTCTGTCCATAATATTCTCCGCTTGTATACGTTGATTCCAGCGAGATGGTCGATATCTCAGGCCGATAAACATGATCACCTCACACCAGAAGAAATGCAAAGACATACCGTCGACTACGTCCAATCTCGACACCATCCTGAAGACCGTCTCTCCCGTCGCGTATCCGAAGAGCTCGACTCTGTCACTGGTCCTCTTTCTAGCGCAAGCGGGTCATCCGGTGGTGGAGATTTCATCGAGAATGGGAATATCAGGACTACCAGGAAGGTGGTGATTGAAGAACATGAGGTGCGTAAAGAGGACTTCACTCCGAGTGAGGATGTGGTTCGTTGTGTTTCTCCTTTCAGTTGAGGAGAGCTGACAGGTCTTTCTAGGTTAAAGGGGAACGCGGGGATGTTTGAGCGGAGGGAGAGGCGGAGAGGCGCTGTCAGGGTTAAAACGGATTGCCATCACCCCCCGAGTCAATGTGTTCGATTGTAAATGTAATCTGTTGTAACATTATTTTCTCGGATTCATCATCGCTATAGCGAGACTTCATTCGTGTGATGTCGGTTGGCCGCGACGCAACACCGCTGAGCGTTCGGCAGTCTTGTCAGAGGGCGTCGTCATCCGGCTCTAGATTGCAGTTTGATTGCAGGACGACGACGGAGTAGGAATCGAACACTCGGCTAGTATCATTCTCGCAAAAATACCGAGAGGGCAGGGCTTCACACCTGGCTGGGGAAATAATTTGTAGTGGAACGAGCAAGGAAAACCCTTCCGCAAGTAGGAAGTAAATTTGGCGACCGATTTGAAACCATCAAAGGGGTAAAACGTACCGTCTTGAGGATGGAGGATTGCAGTATGCTGATATACCGTTTTCTATGAATTCTGAAATGTCTGGTTGGTTCCATAGATTGTGGGAGGCACTCGTCTGCGCGGTCCGGCTGTTCGTGCGGCTCTTGCGATGTCGACTCGGCTCTCGTCCCTAAAGTACCATGCAATCTTGAGGAGGAATTTCAGCGCATATAGTTTTCGATTTCCGCGAGTGGGCCTGAAATCCTGATTGGCAGCGATAAGATGAGGTTGGCAGGGTAACTCCGCGCGTTCCGAGACATCGGGGTAGATATCTTGAAAGCCGAATCTATTGGTGGTGTAGACGCTCCCAGACGCACGACGAGTCGGACGACTTGTGTTGCACCTCGCTGATGGCAATGGGACTGAAATCTTGATTGACGGCGATAAGATGAGGTTGGGAGAGCAACTCCGCGCGTTCTGAGACTGGAGTAATATCTTGAAAGCCGAATCTATTGGTGGTGTAGACGCTCTCAGACGCACGACGAGTTGGACGACCTGTTTTGTTGATTGCATCCGTATCAGTCGACCACACTCCAGGCTAAGTGTGAGGAGGGGGAAATCGGCGCACGAACGGCATATTAACGGCAGGGTGTCCAATCGGACATGCTATAGCGAAATAGACACCTCAGACGGAGGTCGCTGCCTAGGAGATTGAAAGATTCTGCTCAGTACCGGTCATAGACATCAGTGACGATAACCGACCTTGGGGCTTACTGCAACAACCACTGATCTGATGCGGACTACTCCGCTAACACGCCAAGATCACAAAGTCGTCGATCAGCTTCTTGGCAACTACGATGGAACTCGTGGGTGGCGGAGCAGGTTTTATTCGTGGGCCTTGGCAGGTGCGGGTTTGAGGTGTTGCAAGTGGGGGGGTTGGAGCGGTGTATGTGGGCGAATGGCATTGCTGCCCAGATCCGCGGAGTAGAGGAGAACATTTGGAGGGTAAAAGCTCCGTCTGGGGCCAAGGGGTCTGAAGGGAAGTTGGTGCTTCGGAGCAGAGAACCCGAGGCGATGACGAGAGTTCTTTCAATGGGCTTCCAAGGGTACCAGGAACGGTCATCGACGCCCAGGTATCAATATATCGTCGGGGACTTTGGAAATTTCTGCGACGGGTGGGACGAGTGGTACATGTGGGCAGAGACGGGCCCCTTTCTGGAGGCACCCCAGGGTGGTCCAGACAACCGGGCCACCATCCTTTGTTTGACCTGAAGACGGTAGGGGTGCGACGAATCGCCGCTGACTAACTCGTGGTGCGCAGTAAATCGGGTATCGGAACGTCGAGCCAAGGCACAAAGAATACTTCAAACATTGGCAAGTTCGGAGATAAAGATGAGATTTGACACCAAGTACTGATGGGATTGGTGTTTGTGTGTTATCCATAAATCACGATAGATCAGTCCAATTGGTTTGCTGACCGGAGCAAATAAGTAGGTGGGATGTCGGTAAATTAGCTGGACTGGGCAAGTCAAAATTCTTGACGGGGGTGGGTGAGGATGGCTGTGGCAAACGGTACCGGTGTCGACCTAGAGGTGCTTGAGAGCGAGTACAGCTCTCTGGGCAATTTTGGTGGACTCAACGGATCGCGATGTTTTGGGGCTTCAAATTTAGGAATCCATGAAGCCCAGCTCGTGCTGCTGAGTGCGGCCCTTGATCTTGAGCAGCAGGTTCAAAAAACTGGACAGTGGAACGGAGTCGTCGCCGTCAAAGCTGAGTGGCACGACGTTCGGTTCTTCCCGCACGTTTTTGCTTCCGTCACTCGGCTGTCAAACTTGACCAGCCGAACCACTGTTTAACATTGAACAGATCCGCCTCTATTCTGTTACACTGGTTTGAAAGGACACATAATCACGCTGCCTCCAAGTCGGCCCCTCGATCTTGCTCGTACTTGTTGCTCACAAGAGTTGGCAATCGATACCCCCCCCTGCCAGAAAACCCACAGTTTTGGCTGAGCTGTCGAGCGAGGTCTCGAATATCCGGCTAGTCTTGGACTCACCATCCGCTCCTTGTTGAACGGTACCTTTTGTTCCTGTCGTTTTCAGACACCGTTTTACGGTCGCCTTGAGCCGCCAGGATTGATTTGGCATGTACCTGACGTCAAACTCAGCAAGTTGCCGCCAAGACCTCTGAAACCTCAAGCCTAACGAAACCTTCCCACGACACCTCATCAATAACGATTGGACAATGGCTCCGGCATTGCCGCCGACGCTTCTCTCGACGTTGAACCTTCGCCCTCGCTGTTGGAAACGGTGACGACGCCTTATGCGCTGTATATTCACCAATTTTGAGCGGATTTTGGTAGTTTATTGCCTACCATGTAGCTATTATGTTATGATAAATTATTATAGGACATTCAAATAGTTTTGGAGGGTTGGTTAGTGATATGGCCACAATGTGAAGGCACGTGAAACACATCCAGATTTGGGAACTGACATCATCAGGTGTCGTGTGGTTTGCCGACGTTCGGTTTCTTCAGCGCCACGAACGACGTCGACAACGTCCTCTTCGTCGGGCAGCAGGTTGATTGTTGTGTGTGTGTTATGCTTGTGGAGAGATTTTACATCATCAACAGTTATTTTCGCTTTTTTGGGTATTTGATGCCTTTCTGTACTGCTCACCAACCCCTCCAAAACTATTTGAATGTTCTATAATAATGTACCATACTATAACAGCTACATAGAAGGCAAGAAATTACAAAAATCCACTCGAAAGTCGTGGATATACAGCGCATGAGGCGTCGTCACTGTTGCCAACAGCGAAGACGAAGGTTTAACTTTGAGAGAAGCGTCGGCGGCAATGCCGGAGCCATTGTCCAATCGTTATTCAGGTGTCGTGGGAGGGTTAGGTCAGACCTGAGGTTTCAGAGGTCCTGGCAGCAACTTGCTGATTTTGACGCCAGGTAAATGCCAAATCAATCCTGGCGGCTCAAGGCAACCGTACACCGTTTGTCAACTACCAGGAACCCTGGACTACGAGCTTCATTGAAGTGGCAACCGTGGGTGACATCTGGAAGGCCTTCTGATGGCGACACGGCCCAACCTCAACCCAGCAAAGTACCCTCTCGAGAACAAACTACGGACCAGTTGGCTACCTTGTACTCAATTTCCCACAAGGCATACCTCCACTGACAGGCCGTCGCTATGATGACAAGAACCTCCTCAGCTCGTTGGCTAACCTCGAGGCTTTCTTGTCTGGTTCAGGCGCTCGTCGCCCCATTATCATCGGCCGCCTTTCGCCCTGCAGTAACGGGAGCCAATGGAGATGATACCGCGACTCAATATGGCCGTTGTAGATGTGGATATAATCGCTATCACGATGACCGACGGCCTGCATTACCTATCTTGAATGGCCCAATCAAGCGTTTTCCCGTGCCTGGCTCATCCCCTGGCCTTCTCCCGGCTTTTACATCCGTCCACACTCGCTGGATCTCTTTCGTCATTCTCGCCGACCCACACCTCGAGCTCGGCCCCAACATATCGGTCATTTCCATACCGATGCTTCGCGCCTTCGCAAAGTACAATTTTTCTCTGTTCCGGCCTGCACCCCTGGGATGACTCCGTTGCGTCGCCCTACCCTTTGCTCGCTGACATTGGAGAACAAACTTTCTCCCAGTTTTTTGCGTCCGAATTCGACCAAGGCATCCCTCTCGTATGTCGCCCCTCGTTGTGTTTACCAATGACGCATCGCGGCCCGTCGGCTTCAAATTTTGTGTTTTCCCTTTGTGTCCGACTTCCACCCATACACTGGCATTGGGTCCTCCAATCGATTCATCTAGTCACTGGACGCGTAAACCCTTGATGCTCATTTTGCGTGGCAAAACTTGACCTCATGCCGACGCGCCCACTTCACGGCCAGTAAGAAAGACCGTGAATTTGTCGAGAGAAATTCATTGTCTCGTGCAGGATGCAACCTGTCTCCATGGACACAAGCAAGGTCTTCGCATTCGCGTAATTCCCGTCGGAAGCGGTGTATGGGAGGAGGAAGCAGCAGCGCAGATCTAGTCAAGATCCAAGAGCAACATACAGTTTCGTGTACTTTTTTATGTTGATTCTCTCATCCAAATCAGCTGCCATCGACCTGAGCAGGGGATAAGGAACCTCCGGAGGTGTTGAGTTCCGGTAGGATTGAAGCTTTGATGCGGATAGCTAGATCCTTCTGTTAGTCTGGGGTACTTATGAAATGCAGTCCACCAAAGATCGGGTCAAGGGCCCCTGATGGGGTAAAGTCATGATTTTTGGTTGA
This sequence comes from Jaapia argillacea MUCL 33604, assembly GCA_000697665.1. Classification (NCBI taxonomy): domain Eukaryota; kingdom Fungi; phylum Basidiomycota; class Agaricomycetes; order Jaapiales; family Jaapiaceae; genus Jaapia; species Jaapia argillacea. The sequence goes on from KL197720.1 coordinate 929,332, forward strand.
CATTTTAGACATGAGGTAAACCAACTACATAATGAAAGAGACATGCTCAGGTCGATCGTTCCAACGATTCGTCGAGGCATCCGACTCGGTGGGGGTGCTTGGACACAAAGTGGTGGAGTTATGCAGGGCGCACTCCTCCTGATGGACAGGAAGAACTTCAGGGCTATGGGAGACGTCTGGAGAGGATGTCATCACCTGATATGGTTGGATGATGTACGAGTAGCGGTGTCCAGATTCGCTGGGAATCGCAGTGTCGTGCTGTGAGAAACCCCCAGGCGGATCTGTTAGGGGGGTCCCAGGACTTCCAGGGTCTGTGGAGGTACAGCGGAAAACGAACCAACCCCATATCCTGTCGTTGCTCCGCTATTGTGATGGGTATCACAGAATGTAGTAAAGCCATGCATCCGAGTCGGTGTCGGCCTCCGAAAGGATTCAATGGAGATTAAAAACTCTCTTGTACAGCTAAAGGCGACGGGAGCAATTCGAGCCTAAGTGCTCATGGGCTCAACCTAGTTTTCAGATGTAATGAATGTCTGTGGTCCGAAATTGAGCGATGTTCAGTGTTGTCAGTCTTAGCACCGCGTGAGATGGTTTCCTGAAGACTTGCCTAAGCAGGAAATATTTGTCAGCCATCGGTGGTTGATATGGTCATGGCGATAACGCGTCCAGTCATCCACTGTCTCCGCTACGATTCGTCTCCACACATCTGCTTCTCCACTTTCAGGATACCAAGGCAACATGGAACGTTCTGACCGACAAATACAAGTCATCGTCCACGCAACGTCAGTCCTCCCACTCTGGGGTCAATCAGGATGACACGATTTAGGATGAGTAGCGAACGCCAACATGATTCATGAGTTGAACCGTCGGGAAAGACTCGCGAGACTAAGCATTTAATTAGGATTGACGTGCCGTGTGCCCATGTTTTTTTTTTGCTGGTTTTCGTGAGTTCGACTGGCGTGACTAACAACCGGCGTTTTGGCAGACTTCGCTAGGGTTCGCCAATTTCGACTTCGGTGCCTGGTGACTCTAGTGCCAATCTGCGTCCTGACGATCTCCAGCGATCTTTGGCCCATGATTGAAGATTCCCACTGATCTTAGTTTGTACGCAAGAAGTTGGCTGCGCATGGTACTCATCTCATTACACGCCGATGCCAATCTCCCGGCCCTTCTGATTGAGTTGGCTTCCTGCTACGCGAGAATTATCCGTTAACATCTTACGTTCCAGGCACGGTCGTTCATGCTGATGAACTCACCCTCGACCTCGGGAGTGGGCCATCCAAACGATTTCATTTCTTGTGGAATATCTTTCCTCGGTACGCGAGGGGATCAGCAATTACCCTGCGTCTTGTTCCTATTCTGTGCCGTTGTCACGAAGGAAGCCGTCTTTGGTTGCGCTTGTCAGATTGAACGGTCAAGATAACGCAGCAAACCAATGGGTACCGCTGGACTCTGTTGTCACGAGACACATCCCACTCACACACGACGCTGGGGAATGACGTTGTCCTTCTTGATTAGCTTAACTTGTAGATTTAATTTTGAGAGCACGGCCTCTTCCCAAGACTGGAGTCACTGTTTTTGGAAGCATCTTTGTGTATCGTATTCTTTCGTATCTCATTGTTATTGCCGTGGATTGATATTTACCTCCAAAATCGGCTACATAAACTTGAGAGCGGAGTCCTGTACCACGCTTCAACCACCCATGGCTTTTCGATTACCTACCCATCTGGAGTCCCTCGTTCCACCACCAGTGGCTCAAAGGCCTGAGCACAAGCCCTGGCGGGGAACATTCACACTGATGCCCAACGGATCGGCTACCACCGCCTCACAAGTTCTCTACGCCACGGCGGCGGAAACGGAGGGAGACAAGTCAGTTCATCGAATTATTCGAGACCATCCCTCTGTCCACTAACTCACGTCGTCAGCCGAACAGAATTGTGGCCCGCGAACTTCTTTATCCAGCATATGTATCCTACGATCGAACTCCAGGAGATCCAGTCGTGGGTAAAACGCCATTCGGTTCCTCTGTGCATGTTCATGCCCGATCGGCTACCGTATTCGAACGACAGCAAAGCCAATGAGGGGGGATTCCGTTCTTTGGCTCGTTTCCTGTCAGAAAACAAGATGGTCAGTGACATCTTAAAAGAATGGACCCGTTGCTCATCTCTGCATCATCATTCAGATCGCCGTCGCGCCTTGGAATGCACCCGATCGTTTCTCTGGTGCAGGCATACTTCTCTTTCCAACCCAAGCGTCCAGCGGCTTGCTCGTGGGCGCGATATTCCTTCAAACAGGATTTCCCCCTTTCGTTGGATCGACCCCGACATCGCCACCGTACACCCGTGCGCAGGCATACACACCTATTCCCGCACAGGGAAGTCCATATCCGCCAGGCCCATCTATGGGACCCCTCCTAACACCCCAAATCCCCTCCATCCACTCTGCCTTCCCTCACGATGCTTCAGGTCAAGGATCTGTTCCAGGATTCCCATACGTCACACCTGACTTGGCCGACCAGATCGCCCCTACCACCTATGCGAGCTCGTCCTCCAATGTGGGTGGGCCATCTTGGTCACCCACCCACACAGGCCAAAATCCGAACTTCAACAACCAGCGAAACGGGTAAATTGGCAGATACCAGGGAATTTTTTTTGGCCGCAGCTGTATGTTTTTGGTTATTTATCTGATTGGGGTAGCGTAGTCGCGGTACCTACGAATGCCGGAGCTTAGTATTTATTCAGTCAGTTTGTGTTTGTGTTCGTTTGGATGTTGCCATTGATCGATTGCGATAGCATGGCATAAACTCACCGAGCAAATGGGCGCCAGTACAGTCTAAGGATTGCGCACATTCGGGGGGGTCACAAAGAGAATTGGGGCCGTACTCGAGTGCCAGTGAATCGACGCGACCCCCCAGCAACGGAGTCTAGAGATCAGGTGAATATTCGAATTATTTCGGTGATGCAGAAGGGGCCTCAAGGGCCGGATGAGAGGGGGTTAGCCCTAGCAGCAGCAGCTTATTGTCCGATATCAGATCCTCAGGGTAGCTCACATGCACCCGTACAGGAAGAGGAAAGCGGAAAGATCCGTTCACTCACCCTTTCTCTCGAAACATTGCATATCATCGAACTGAATCTTGCGCAGCCTCGTCGGCGAATTCGCAGGCAAGTTTGATAGCAACCTCAGATCGTGAGACGGGTCCCGACTGGAATCTACCAAGGATGGGAAAGAAAGGTCATTAGAGAAACTAATGATGTCCCTATAGAGACAGCATAATTTTGGCCGTTTCGGCGAATAAGTGCTTTTACAAATAATACCCCTCACAGGCGTGACGCCTCGTGCCGCTGAGTCTGCGTGGATATCTGTTTCCTCGATGGGGGCATGAAGCCCCTTACTTCCTACAGGATATTAATCAGCGGACATGAGTCTTAAACGTACAATTGAACATACCGCCGCTCATGCGTCTTCTCGCCGGCACTATGGCCAAAGCACACCACCGTAGAGTAAGCTATCCAAAACCTCGGTCCACTAGTGGCGACATAGTAAATGAGATAACCTGACAGGCTTTGGTTAGCAGTCAAGCCATCAATGGCGAAAATCTGCAGGGACGGGCCACCGGGTCGTAATCATTTCGGTGAGAAAGCAAACGAGAACGGCTCTGGGAATGGAACAATAGGTTGTCGGGTGTGCATAGTAACGTTATAATAGGATCTGAGGGCGAGGGCGACGCTCATCTCAGTAAGAGCATAAGGAAGATTACGGCAGAACACATATTCCTATACGCGCAAAAAATCAACACACTCTGTCGCAGACCTCCCTCTAGGCCAATGTTCAACATTTGCCACAAAAAAAAGCCAGTGGCGCTGGCAGTGGGCAACTTGCCAATTGTCAGACGCGTCGCGCGGACAGGTTCAAGAAGCTGGCGAGTGTGTCGGAACTCTCCATCTGTGCTGAGTGACAACAAACCTATCCCGCATGGTAGTAAATCGTAATTGACCTCTCAGGGCGGTGCAAAAGTCCTTGGAGTAGGGTGGGAGTTGGTGAGCTCGTGCGCGAGTAATACGAGTCTGACGACATTTTGAAAGTACTGACATATTGCTCAGCAGTGATGGTAGAGGAAGAGAAGTAAGAGTAGCTGGAAACACCGAGGGTGAGTTGACAGTGTCCGATTGAGGGCTGGCAACGATCCCGGCCCGACATGCCGACGGCCCTGAAGTTCGATTGGTCTCGTCTTGAAGCTCAATTGAAGCTTAAGAACGAGATAGAATTCTATGGCACGCGTTTCACTTTGCACGCGTTTTTATTAATCTCAGTTTTTTCTGCCTTCTGCACTCACGATTCACATTGAGTACCACCTCGGTGCCTCATGGAGACTGGACACGAGCCTAAGTTCGCATTCAGGTTGCGTCCCTCGAACTTCGAAAGTTGGACAGTTACAGGCATATGAACTGAGCCTCACTATACGTCGTGCTTCACGCCAAGGCCGAAGCGCCAGAAGAGATATTGTAACACATTGTTGTGCTGGATGTTGAAACACCGGTGGTGCCTACTACCAGGAAACTTAGACAGACGCGGCGGATTCAGAACATTCAAAATGGACAATAAAGTTGGAGAGAAGAACATAGGTATCTATCAAAAGTGGCAGCCTTCAATCTCCCGCGTATCAAACAGTGTTCCACCGATGTGGCTCTCCTGGATGAGGCGAAACAGGTGAACTTCCCTCGAGACGCAAACCATTGCGAAGCGAGCCCATCACCCTTTCTTCAATCAAAGGCTCATGCTGCTCCAGGCTCTCGTCGGATTGCGAAAAAGTCGTACTTTTCGTTCGAGAGAGGAACTCCATGGGGCCAGAGACTGGTGGGACTGCATCCATAATATTCGACAACCTAAGTGTTGTTTGTTCGGCACCCTTGCCAAGTCCCACCTGGACGATCACAAGAAGGGGAGCTATTCCCTAGATTCGGCACGATGTGAGAAGAGCTTAGCATAAATCGCCAGAAATAACAACATCAACTCACGCAAAATATTTGGGTGCAAGCGCCAGCAACATTCTAAATCCAGTGTTAGGATATCTCAAATTGGAACCAATCAAAGGACTTACAGTGAAATACGTTGCGGAGACCAGATCCCCGATCAAAACGACAAGTTGCGAGATTGTGGCGAGCGCACCCGATTCAATTCTGCGATTAAACATGAAATGAGACAAACACGCCGAGTTACAGAAAGGCGAACTGACATGATGAGCATGGATCGATGGTACTTCTTCATCGCTCTTGGACCTAATGTATCACCAAGTTCACGGGTCATCCACCACACCCGTCCCACTACTCAAATCAGGATAAGCCGTTTGCACGAAGAATGAGCAAGCGAACCAATGAGAGTGGTGAGGAGGAGGTTTGTAGTCATCATGAGGATTAACATCACGTTGGATAGATGATCCTCCAGCTTGATTAGGTATGCCAGGTGTTGAGGTGGAGCATCGATAAATATGTCGTGTTCTCTGAATAACACGGCTGCATCCACGAACCCCAGGGCTGAAAAAAAAGGTATAAGGGAATCGTAATCGTTGTCCTTCTACACCCACTCACTTGCGGTTGTGATCAATAAGAGAATCGGAAGAATAGTAACCCAGACGTTACGACCCCAGACGATGAAGGCGCGATAAATCTAGGGGAGGCCGTGGTAACAAATATCGATGTTGAGAGGCATGGTATTATCTTACCAGGAGGCCATCAGAAACAATCCTTGCGAACGCCGTCGATGAAACAAAAGAGATGGAATTCCCAATGAATGACTTACTGGTTAAATGAAAAGAAGATACCGCTCCACGCTATAAGGAGTTTATCCAGCGTGGCCTCTCGTGCCATCTCCTGTGACGTGGTACCGCCACAGGGCAAGCAGACGCCCCCCTTGCAATAGTAACCGTCCAAGAGCACTGGCGATAGCATTCCAGCAACGGAGTCCAGAGTGAAAGATACTGTGATGAAGAGCATAGAGGCAGATGCCACTGCGAGCAGCCACTTGCTGGGCCGGACTTGGGTGCAAATGTAGACGCATCCAGCAAACAACAGGAGGTAAACTCCTGAGGGAACTGGAGTCAGAAAAAAACTACAACGATGTTCGGGCATAAAGTATTACCGTAGAGGATGGATTCAAGCTACAACCGAGTTGATGACTGAGTACGAAGCATACATGAGATCCTCCAGAACGACTAGACACACCGTCTGACCGACCCATTCACTCTATCGGGGACATTGAGCATTGAAAACACTTTACAAAACGAAGACGACGAACAATATACGTTGATTCACCACACTGCATGGTGCAGATTTGAGGGCTGAACAGGCGAGGGAGTCGAAAAGGAGAGAAAAACTTGGGACGGTCCAAGAGCCACACTACAAATAATATCTACCCGGTGCAGAGCTCAGTAGACGCCATCATTACAGCATGTTCATAGCCCCAGCAAGTGCCTCGCAGCATCATTGTTGTTTGCCTAACAAATGAGTCATATATAACTGCCTCAGGCAGCAGGCTTCGGAGCAAATAGCGAGGACAGTCGGCAACGTTTAAGCGCACAGGTTTGGCAGGGCTCGGGTTTGGCGGGTTGATGAACGCTAATTTGAAGATAGATAGCAATGGAAAGACACGAACGTTCAAGATCCGTGGTAGGTAGGTAGGTATTTTGCAGCATCAACCTGCCGCCTTGCAGAGTCGCCCATCAGTGTCGAAAGTAAGAAGCTCGGCTAAGTAAAGTGCTCGTGGGTATGCATATGTACATGTCACATCAGGAAAACGGTAGCCGAGCCATACTTCGTTGTACCAGCCGTACCAAAAACCGGTCCATACCTTTGCATGTTTGGTATGGACCTGTACAGGACGCCTACTATATAAGGGAAATATTTCTCGATTTCGTTCCTTGACCTCGTCAGAATGATATCGTCTCTTCTAAAAAAGGATGATGTGATTGGTCTGCCATGGGAGACTACTGATTTCCGGGATCGAAATCAGTGCTGCTGGATTTAGACATGGTCCCGGACCGCTCCATACCAGACCCATACCAACTCCATACCAGGTTCAGTGGTATGGAGGTATACGCGGTCTAAACCTTGCCATACCACCTCCACATTTTCCTGATGCATGTCATTAATATTGTCATCGCGCTTACTAGTATCGGACGTCAACACCCTTGTAAGTACCTGCTCTCCTCCCGTCGAAGTCAAACATCAAAGCATCCACGCGAGAGTAACTTGGGAGCACATTCGCCGCCCCCTCATCAATGGGCTCTACCCGACATCGAAACCATGTCATCCCAAATTTCCATTCGCTCCATTCTCCCAACGCCAACCCAAATGCAATCCTACAATACTCCTTGGCCTGAGAATGGGGACTCGGGAGACAATAAAAATCGTCTGCCATCCTGGAGCCACGAGCATCTTCGAAAGAGATCTTGGCATACTCCCCTTTCAGATTGATTCCCAAGAAGGTGACCTCAATACCACCTTTAGGTCGCTTCTCATCGTCTGTCTCCACGAGCCACTGCCAATCGAAAGCTGGATTGGGGACATTGGTGGCTGGCATGGCGGAATGACGGGGAATAGGTGCAAGTAGGCGATAGCCCGCACTGAGGGTAAATCGCCTCAAATACGGCTGCACGATCTGAGGAAACTGGGGTATCGCATGTGCGAGGTTCCAAAGGTCCTGGATGCCCTCTACGTCCTCAGCGATTCTACGAATCAGCTCCACAGGGAGCTTCGAAAAAAGGGACTCGAGGTTGGAATCTGGCGAGACAGGAGGACAGACAGGGCGGGGTGGAATGTGGAAGAGTCGCCCTAAGGCCGTTATTCCTTCCGTACACAACGAACTTGCGTGCCAGGAGGGTAGGAAGGGAAGCGCCGCGGTGTGAGTGCAATTCGTAACATCGGCCAAGTCGATGCGGACAATAACACAATGTGTAATCGAAAATGCGATCCCCCACAAAAGTCCGCCCGAATATCGCGACCTGGCGAGGTGGAACACCTTTACAAGCGCAGCCTTGAGGTGGGCTGGTTCGTCAAGGTGTTTCGTATAGTGGACGCAAACGTTTGGCCGAGGCCAGGCTGGGTCAAAGGGTGCAATCCCAAACCCGGGTGAAAACGAAATCAAAGAGTCGTATCTTTGACGTCCGAGGTCGTATCGGACTTGGGACGCCATCTCGACCAAGGAAGTGGCTAGATCGAGAAAACGCGGTGATTCGGCGGGTTCGAGAAGTGCTCGGAGGTACTTGAAGAACCAATCCTTCTTCGCCATACACACCCCAACGAGAAATTCCAGGACGGCGACGCGGACTTGCTCGTCCGGTGAAGGCCAACGATGATCCCGAAGAATGTCGTGAGGAGACACGACTGACGCTGCCGAAAAGATTTGATCGTAAGGCTGGAGGAAACCTGCAGGGAGAGGGGGGGCACTCGGAAGCCAACTCGCCCGGCAGGTCTGCGGAGTATCTGCGTTCCAGGACAGATGCCCATAATTATTCAACCCGAGACATCTTTGAAGGTCCGAAATGTCACCGTCCGATGCGCGCACAGTGGAGGGCATATGCCGAATGTCAAAAACAGGATATTGTGCGATGCGGAAAGAAAAGGTGTCGAGATCAATGGTGCAAGTCAAAGGGGGTTGATATCTGGGTAGAACGGGAGACACCAGGGTAAATAGATCACCGTTGCGGTCATAAAATGTGCAAGTCTGGTAATTTGCACCGGACGAACTGCGTGAAAACATTGAGAACGTGATCCGGCGATTGTGGTAGGACCTCTGACCTTCGATTTTGTACTGAAGGATCCTGCTCCCACAAAGATAGTTCATCTTGCTTTTCCTGAAGCCAGATATCGACTTCAGATGGGCACGCGGGGATTTGTCGAGCGCATTCAACGATAAACTCTGGGATAAAGCTCCCGTATTGGACTTCACGTTCCCACAACAGGCCATGGTAACGATATTGAAGTATTCCAGTAGTCATCCTTTGCTGTGCAAGGAAGAATGAGATCGGCGGGAACATTGTCCACATCATAGAACTATGTGCTCACTTGTTATGAAGAAGGCGAAAAGGGGTGATGCGATGATGAGGCTCTCCACAGCTTTTAAACAAAGGCGGCTGTTTGTCCCCCCAGATAACACTGCTTCTGAGGAGTTTTGCTACATCCGCATTTCAAGGCCAGGACGTACACAAACTAGCGGCGTAACGCTAGAATGCGTCATATGACAAGCGGAGAGTTCAGATATGGTAAGTTCACGCCCCCAACTTGGCAGGGCGATGCCCTAATAGCAGCGAGGACAACATGCCGGTGGCGGGCAACAGACAAGTGGCTCAAGCTGGAAGCAAAGATCCCGAGTTCAGAGTATGTAGTTTGAATGTATCACCCAAGTATCACCACTTGCCTCTCGGCGAGAGGTTACGATAAGGACGTTCTAGGATCAAGAAGCTCCCCCATAAACCGAGAAGGAGGATGCTCCGATTCATTGGAATGCCCGTGATCGGCCCAGGCGACGAGACGAGCCATAAGGAGGTTTGTCGACGTCTGCTGGTCCGTCCTGCACGGAGAGACTTGATACGCAGGAATCAAGGCAGGAATGGCAATCATCATGTGCATGAGACACGACGCGATGTCCGCTGAATCTGGACCATCAGTGCTTTAGACCGGTCAACAGAATGGAGAACGAGAGATTGACCAAGCCTAAAGAGAATTTCAGGCAAGAGGAATGGTAGTGAGATGGTGGCGAGATGGTGGACGGTCCAGAGGGGGTGTTAGTGTGAGAATTTAATCGACGCACGGACCACATCATAGCGAAACCGCCAAGTCTACTATCCTAATCCGAACCATTAATGCATGATTGAAGGTGTCCATCCTGACTACACTTCTCGCTACCATCACCTGGCTACCATGGATCACATTTTTAATCTTTGCTGAATGGCCTGAAGGTGCGTCATAAAATCCTGCACAAGTGGGACCTGACGTCACTGTCGGGGATTTCTGATGGACTGGGAGCACAAAACTGGGAGTTCGTTCATTCTCAGCTTCTCACCGCGACGCCCTTGTAGAAACATGTTCGACTCAAGTCTCGTAGATACGCTCTGGGGGACGTTCCAAGGTTCGCTCTCGGTTCTCATCACGACGCTGGCAGGATATCTGGCCGCTCGGTATGAATTTCTGGACAGGCCAACGGTGAAACGCGTGTCGAATATCTCCTCGTTGTTATTCTTGCCATGTCTTATCGTTGTACAAATGGGGCCATACCTTACAGCCCAGGAGCTTGGGACTGTCTGGATTATGCCTGTTTGGGGTCTGCTCAGTTCTGTCATCGCCCATCTATTGGGGTGGTTAGGCAAGGTGAGTCGCGCAACCAGGCATATCTGAAGCACTGAAGATGGAGTATATGCTAGGCGACGCTGCGTTTGGAGTGGTGGACTGTCGTTGCTTCAGGCAGAGCAAATGCCAATGCACTACCTCTGTTACTCTTGCAAAGCTTGGAAAACTCAGGCGTGCTGAGCACTCTCAGGAAACCCGGCGAGTCAATGACCGAAACACTGGACAGAGCGAAAAGTATTGTTCTTCTCAACTCTGTAATGTATGTCATTCGACTCCCTGACTTGACGTCCTTGACGAACTGACCCCTTTGATTCGTGCACTAGCCAACAAGTTATCACTTTCAGCCTAGGCTCCTCACTCTTGCGCAGGGACCTTCAAAATGCTAAAATTGAAAACTGTGACCCCGAAGGCGATCGACTTAACCCAGGCTCCCGAGCCGCACGCTTCCCCGCTATTCAAGACACAGAACATGTTGGCCTCCTCCGAGACTACGACCATGACGAGAGCGAGGACGATGATTTTAGGATCCCTTTCAATCAGCTTGACAATACGCCCGATCTAGACGTTTGGTCTCGATTACCTGTATCCCCGCGCGTCCGACGCGTATTCTATAAGAGCAGAAAGTTAGTCAAGAAGGGCTTTTCTTGGCTCAACCCCCCCGTTGCCGGGGCCTGCGTTGCGCTGTTCTTGGGTGTTCGTTTGATCCTCTCTAACATATTGCACTCTAATACTTTGTTCTTCAGATGATTCCCGCCCTTCACCACGCCTTCCTCTCCAAAGATGGTTTCTTCTACGATTCTCTCACTCAAGCTGTGAAGAATCTTGGTGGTCTATTGTATGTTTTGCTTGCCATTTGATTCAACTATCCCACTCACAGTGCATACACTCGTACAGCGTAAGCCTCCAAATGTTTATTCTAGGTGCTGATCTCGCCCTCGTCCCCTCCACGAAGCCAAAGATTCGAGGGACGATATCAGTTCTATCAATTCGCTATCTCCTCATGCCTCTTATCTCAATGGCTTTTGTGTACTTTACGGCTGGCAAGGGTTGGTATACAGATGATCCACTTGTATGGTATGTATCTTTAACTTTCTTTACAGCCACTTCCTTGATCTTTCCTTGATTTAGGTTTTTGTTGATCCTGGTCCCGAGTGGCCCTTCTGCGATGGTCCTTATCAACCTGGCGGAGCTCATGAACATTGATCAAGGCCCAATTGCTGGCTTTTTAGCCCTTTCGGTACGTCACTGGAGCAATGCTACGTTCGAGCGTCCCGATTGATATGATCCCATAGTACCTGCTCTCTCCTTTTATATCTGTAGTGTGCACGATGGCGTTGAAAGTCGTCGAGGTCGTAGAGGAGCGATGACAATCGGTTGCCCTTCTACAGCTCCTGATGTCAAACTGTACGATGTACATATCCGCAAGTGCTGGTTTCGGTGCGCCCCTGAATTTCTAGACTCTCATAATCGAACTCTGGTGTGCTGAATGGCGATATGAGTGGCGCTCCCGTGGTCTCCATGCTTCGAACGCAGAATGTGGTTGGTTCAATAAGTCCTAGCTCGCCGGCTGATGGATACCCTAAAGTCAGAGTCAATCAATTGATATATTGTGGGAAATCGCTGGCCTTTTCTAGACTTCTTAGAAGGACTAACGTCAGTTAAGACATCAGCTTTGGCTTGTTCACGCCGTTCAATCAGGAACCCGGGGGTGAAAAGTCTGATTTCTTGGAGTTGAACTAAGTATGTTGCTGGGACTCTGCAGAGCCAATTTTATCCAGGACATCATCCTTGGGATATACTTAGCCGCAGTCGAAACGTCCCTCCTACACAGCACTACGTATTCACGCTCTCTTCACCTTCCCTTCTGGATTTCGGACATGCTTTCGAATTGCGTTACGCCTCCGTCCGTAAAGGGCTGAACGCCGTTGGCTTCGAATCGAATGGTAATTCACTCGAGGAATGGGTTACATCATGTGAGGGAACCAAAATGCTATCCACACCTCTGAATATGTCACGATTATTTAGGAACTTTCGCTCCCATGGATATGGATTCGCATTCTATATATATTCCCGAAGCCCTTCCTTGATCCTTCAGACATTTCATCCCTTTCCCTCAAACATGTCGGCTTTCGACACTCTAAAAGATCACCCGGGACTGTTCGTCGGTAAGAGATGGGTTCTTTGAAGGTGGTTCGTACTTACTAACCGCCCTTTAAAGGTCCCTCCGTCTTTGGAATGGTTGCGCAAGCAATGCAGACCGGGGTGCTCGTGGATCAGTCAACCACGTTTTGGTCACGGGCGGCCGACGAGCGCCTTGTTGTCAAGATCATCGTCGCCTTTGTCTCCCTGGTGGCCATGTGCGTGAATAGACTAAATCGCGTGAGTGATCTTCTAACTTGCGGAAAGATTCCAGACGTCTGCATCTTTCTATTCTGTCTGGTATACATGTGTCATCCATAAAGGCGACTGGTACGGATTGGTTTTTATTGCGCAGTCTCCAAACTAATGGCGATAGTAGGGTGCGTAATGTCTTACATTTGGTGGTGCACTTCCTCAGAGAAGTGTAGATAACTATGGTCTCGTTAACTTGGGATGAAAAAATCTCGAGCATGGTTGTGAGTGACCCAATGGCGATATCTCGTGAAGGCTCATTAATGAACTCCCCGAAGACGATGTGGATGGCCTGTCCCGTTCAGTCGTTCTGGATCTGGCGGTGTTGGGTGGTATGTCTACATCATGTGTCTCGCTGCCAAGCAGTGCATGATATTGTTTCTTAAAGCTCACTGGCAAGAGCTGGTTCACAATGGTAAGCCAAGAAGATCATGATGTAATATTATTCTTGACCTAATGTTTCCATAGGTTCCCCTAGTCTCCTTACTCCTCGGGACTGTCGCCACGAGCATCTTTATCACGGACGTTACGTTGGCGCTCAACTTTACGAGCTTCAATTCGCATCCTGGACCCTCCCCCGCATTAAGTGTTCGTCCTGAAGGGATACCTCTTCCTCAATTTGTGCTAATGCCCCTCCAGGTCTTCTCCCCTTGTCAGTCTGGAATCTTCCAGTACCCGATACCATTGAACTAAATTAGCATAGACGTTATAAACGTGGCATTTGGTGCAGGTCAGTGAATCATCACCCGTTTCGAGCGGACGCCTTACCTTCTATCAGTGCTCGATTTATCCGTGACATCTATCCGTTCGTCGCAACACCGATTAGATCCTTGAGATTGATATTCATGAGTTCCTCTCCACAAAGTTCTAGTCGTGTTACTTCGATCCCGACGGAACATTTTTACTCGAAGGTTTCGCAGGGTGAGCATGCCACTGGCAAATTCATTCCAATCTCAACGCTGATTCTCCTCTTCTTAGACCTTCCGCCGCCTTGTTATCATTTCTTGGGAAGCGGGAGTCCCTCCTTGTGTGTGTGCCGTTGCGACACTCGCCATCTATCTGATATCCGCAAGTGTAATCGCTCCCTCCACCGCCGCTCCCATTTGATGATGCTTATGAAGAGAAACCAATCATTCTGGAACTTATTTACGCAAGCGATTCTGGGAAAGTTCTACGTGATGTCGTTGTTCATCACACTGTGAGTCCCGTAACATGTCGCACAAGCCCTCCATCCGAGTACTCACGCAAAGTATCAGTAACGGTCGAGCGGATCTTCGAACGATGGGGTGTCCGTCACTGCCACCTCCCGCTCCTCACGACATTCCTGAAAATCAACCTGCTGTTGGTGCCCCAGCTGCTTGTGATCATCGTTTACCTGACCTCCCCTCAGGCTGACTTCCCTCACCATAGTGAGAATGGGCAAGATCCTCACATGGCGCCATTCCAACACGAACAAGTCACCACCAATCCCAGAAACCCTCAAATACCAGGGTCTGTGACGCTACAGATATCGATAGTGGGCCGCTGACCACGATAGCTCTGTAATGCCTTCCTCGTTGATACACGATTCTCCTCCACCGTCATGTCTAATATCAACCAAACTCGCTTCACAAGCACGAGCCGCTGAAAGTTTACTCGAGCAGGGTCGACAACAACCCGCGAGAGCGTCTGTTTCATGTTGTCGACCAACATGGGAGTAGTTTCGTTTGACTTCGTTGACCAAGCGCCCCGACATCAATCTTCGATACACACGTGGTGTGTATTCTCATCGGAGCCATTTATATGTCTGTGACTATCTCTCGCAGAATATCAAATAGAATCTACGCTAAGTTAAGCTACTTAGCTGATGACCTCTGATGACCAGGTGATACCGACACGTGGCAACCATTGCCTGCGGCAAAGCAAAAGATAACGGCAGACATTTTGAAAATCGAGTCCTGCTTATCCAAGTATGTATCCCGAATTATTCGGCTTGGTCGACCATCGCATCTCGCAGTCTCCTGTCGAGGTACGTTGCTCCCCCCACACCACCTGTGACAGTTGCCTTGGCAGGCCTTGACATAGTAGAGCTATACCACTCAACCCTGTATGGCGTACCACCTGAATCACGATACCTCCCAGGCTTGGTATGAACGCCACCGCGTCACATTTCTCCACCATCACTTACTATCACGACATTCCGTAAAAATCGCATCTTAACATGAACCAGGTTGCGAGCATCGCCTCCGAGTTGGAGGGACCGGTGCTTGTAGTGACTTCACGAACCCGGCGAGTATCACACTTTCGAGGATAATGACCCTGAAACCAGGAATGTTCGCATGCGACATGCCGTGAACATCTGGGGTTGCATTTATACGTCCAATGGACCTTCAAACAACATTGGCCATCTCATTCTTTCCAAAATGTCGGTTTTCGACACTCTAAAGGACCATCCCGGCCTATTCATTGGCAAGAAATCTCCACATGTCATCTTCATCACCCTGATGAACGCTTCGCAGGCCCGTCTGTGTTTGGTTTGCTGGCGCAGGCCTTGCAAATGGGCGTCCTGGTGGATCAGTCGGCGGAATTTTGGTATCGGGCAGACAACGAGACCACCATAGTCAAACTCATCGTCGCTTTTGTATCAATGGTCGCCATGTGCGTATGGAGGCGAAGTGACGGAAGGGCGAGTTGTTGACCCCTCAAAAGTTTCCAGACCTCTGCGTCGTTCTATTCAGTATGGCACAGTTGTGTTATTCACAACGGGGATTGGTGCGCTTTGATACTCTCCCTCAAATTCCCCTACTAACATCGAGGTTAGGGTGAGTCCATTGGTCCGCGGATTGTTGTTTCATCCTCTGAGGTATATCACAAGATAACGATGGTATCGATGACTTGGGTGGAAAAAATGACCAACATAATCGTAAGTGACCATTGGTACCACCGTATTTATCTGAAAAGGGAACCTTTCCAAGAACTTATGGATGGCCGGTCCCGTCCAAGCATTTTGGATCTGGCGATGCTGGATGGTATGGCTCCCCCAATCGCTCTTCATATTTTCTTGAGCTCAACTCCTTGACTATAGCTCACCGGAAAGAGCTTGTTCACGATAGCAAGTTGCGAATCCCACCCCGCTGCCTCCGTCTCTCATCTTCAAGTCTTCATAGATTCCACTAGTTTCTCTACTCCTTGGATCAGTTGCAACGAGTGTCGTTGTTACTCATGGTGTATTCGATTTCAACTTCTCAAGTCCGGGGTCAGAAAGGGGACCTTCACCTACTCTTCCCGTAAGCACTGACGCTATTCCTCGGAACACTGAAATTCACTCCACACTAGGTGTTCTCGCCTTGTTCGTACGATAAACCGTTGGAATCTTCGCGTCCTTAGTTTTGTCTTTCACAGTTGTTCTTAACATGGCATTTGGCGCAGGTTCGTGTTAGGCTCCATTTCGTATCAAGGGCTTACATCCCACCAGTGCTCGACCTGTCTCTGACATCAATTCGTGCGTCTTCTTATCCTTGAAACCTTCGGCTGAGATTAAATCGCACGAAGTTTTGGTTGTTCTTCTCCGATCACATTCATACATATTCAGTCGCAGATTTCGCAAGGTAGGCCTTTACAATGCTCTCTTTCACCATTCCAATCATTTCGTGCGGCTGGGTAGACCTTCCGTCGCCTGGTCATAATTTCCTGGGAAGCTGGGGTTCCTCCTTGTGCTTGTGGCGTTGCAACTCTCGTCACATACATCATCTGTGTCAGTCTTCCTGCTTTCTATGCCTCCTGTACCCGACCACTGATACACATGTAGAGAAACACATCGTTTTGGAATCTGTTCACGCAAGCGATTCTGGGCAAGCTCTATGTGATGTCGTTGTTCATCACTCTGTAAGTCTCAAGTATTTACACTATGTTCCACTTCGTTCACCCATATTTAAGCAATGGTCGTGCCGATCTTCGGGATGCGCGATCCAATACTCCGTTCGCGATTCAGGCACCTGAAAGGCAAAATACTGTAGGTCTTCGAGCTAATGGTTGGGCCGAGGTTAACTCTATGCTGTCAGGTCGGTGCGGCGGGAATGATGTTCCAATCTTCAGAGAGTGAAAGAGAGGATCCTCTTGTGCAAAGTCGTCAAGCGTGTAAATGCTGCATAGCTCAGGAGCCTAAGGTTATCGTGGGTGAAGATCAGCATCTTGTTGCCCCTTGATAAACTTCCACAGCCGTCCCCCATGACAGTAACAAGTGATCCATATACTTACGCTAACTCGCTTTTATAACGTAAACGGCTACCAAACCTGTCCCGCAACAACCCTAGGTCACCAGCATGCACTGCAGCGCGCCTGGCCTCCCTTCACCAAATCCCTGGCGCAAGTTGGGACCTAGCTAGCTTCCCTGAATGATCCGCACCCGCTGATGAATTGAAATGTGCATCGCGCGATGGGTTTAGCGTGGCGATTTCCTTGGTCGCGAGCCAATCTTAGGACTCTGTGCCTGCTACGGAGCGGGTCTTGGTGCTGAGGTCACCCAGTAAAATCGCAGTGTCAAGCAGTCCATTTTGTGGGACCTCATTTGCGATCTGGATGGTTCGTCAGCTCCTTAAAGCGAAGTGGCAATAGAGGTCAAACGACGAACGGGCGTTCTTCTGGCACCACGATGACCGTCCAACGGGCTGTTGAAGCTGATTGACGGCTTCTGAAGATCGGCACGGGCATTTCTACAAGTTTGTCAATTCATACGCAGTACGGAATGACGGAATTCATACAGGACCCACAGTATTACCAAAAAGGAGATGGCGTAGAATTTCCCGAGGATCGCTTGGAAAAACAGATACCAGAAGCTGTTGTTTCCCTTTGGACATGTATCAGGTCAGAACGGTTTGGAAAATGGTCGGGAAGTCTTGAAAAGTTACCTTGACCATGTAAAGCACCGCTGAGACAGTCGCACAAACACAAGGGAGGACAGCTGCCTCCCAGCTGACCATGATGAGTCGGCGAAGAAGCTAAGACAAATGGAGTTGATATTTTTGTCTTGGTAATAGAAGAACATTGGGCCAACCCGTTTGAATCGCCTCGTGAAGGCGTTGGAGCGAGACCGGAGAAGAAAGATGGAGACTACAAGACCAAGGATAATGTGGTATCGTGAAGATGTTGATTTAGAATGGAACTCACTCAGAGTTGTGATGGACAGATCGAGGACTGGAGAACGTTAGTTGAAGTCTCAGAGGTCGATTCATAGTGGTCGCTCGCCTGCGGATAGAATCAAGCCGATGTCGACTGGTAGGTAAGCCGCTAGTAAGCAAGAGGTTATAGGTATAAAACGGGACGGAAGGACGGACATGGGGTATTCAGCTGCAAAGCATTGAGCCGTTGTTCATGATGGACCGAAATTAAAACTTACAGGGATTCTTGTTACTGCTGGGCCATTAGATGGAAAATAGAAGGTGAACATGGCGGCCACCACGTAGATACTGATCACAACGGTCGCCAGAAGCATTGATGATAACGGAACCTAGGGGGAGAGAATCATCAAGTGCTAGGTTTTCAGCCTCAGAAATGGACTCACCACGACTAGCCAACTTCTGTTCGTGAGCTAGATATGGAACCATGAGCAACTCATGGTAACCCGGTTAGAGATCAGTGGAGACACAATCACTTACTATCCAACACCGACGAATCAAGAAACATTGGACGGGCGCCGCCATGGCTACTGTCTACAAAGGGCATATCTATAAACTGGCTATGCGTTTAGCCGGACGGTAGCGTACCATCACGCTCTGAAGCCTGTCCGTCCACTTCAGCTCCAGGAGTGACTCCCACTGCCCAAAGTTCAGTACAAAAAGTCTCCACCCATCCCAAAACGTAGTACCGGTCTGAAAGCTGTAAGATAGTTTCAGGTTAGCAAACTTACCAACTTATGGGAGAAGCAGACTCACAACGCAACGACGGTCACGAATGCCACCATACTTCTGATCACCCAGCTCTCTTGGTCGGCCCGAGACCAAAAAGTCACGGAAAGGTCGACGATTATCCCGGCCTCAAAGGCATGAAACACGACGTTGGCCAGATCTGCTCCGATGTACAAGCCCGGTCGCGCTTGCATGCAGGCGATAATGGACGACATGATGTCAACGGCCGCTCGTGTTCAACCTTCAGGGCCTCGGGGAAGGGGCGTGTCTTGGGGATTGACGTACTCGACGCGAGGTTATAAAAGAGAAAGAGGGCGAGCCAAAAGGCAAATGACACCGCTACTTGCATCAAGGTAGACCCGTCCCAAGGGTGGTCAGTTGCATCATTCGTTTTTGCCGATCCCTCGAAAAGGAGGTGTGCCCGAAAGCTCGTGGGAATATGGATGCACATTTGATCCCGCGAACCATCAATTTGATCACGCCGAGGACACTTCGCACAGGAAAGTCGGCGCGTGAGGCACAATAGGGACTGTCCTGTTCGTTTTTGGACTCTTCGGTCTGCAGTTTCCGCGTGTCATAGGTTCCTTTTTCTGATCTGAATGAAAGGCGTCTGTGGCTGATGATTGAGGCGTCGCGTCGCAAGGTTTCGAGAAGGTGGACGGGACCGAGCGGTGATTTGGCTGCAGAATTCCCTCGTTACTTTGATAGTGTGTATTTAGCTCCAGTCGATTAGACGGTTTTTGGACTCACCAGGGTGCGGAATAGTTACCGAGGGCACAACTTCCGTAGATAAGGACGCTGTGGAAATTTTGGGTGAGCGGGGTATCTTGACTGGTCATCAAGCCTCGCCGGAGGGTTTTCATTATATGTTCCAGTGAGCACGATGTCTGAATTCTGGTGTGGGACGAGCGTCGTGAGATATTATAGCAAGAACGCCCGCGGAAAACGATAGCGGCGCCGGTGGCTAAGCATGATTGCATATTCCGGACTGCCAGTCGCAAGGAATTCGAATCTGCACAAGTGCAGCGGAGTTGAACAGAAAAGAAGCTTACACAGCCACCTGATTGAACTCAATTCCCAAATAAGGCAAGCAAATATTCTGTTGCGTTGTGTTCAGCCACCCTGCGATTCCCATCACAAGTTTTTCCAATGCTCCGCGCAGTGCAAGTCCAAATATCTTGCACGATCCCCACTGTGAATCTGAATATTGATCTGTAGGAAACCAAAAAATGCTCGGTCAAAACGAGCTCTCGAGGCTCGCGAAGCCAAGGAAATTGAAGACACACGGACTGCAATTTTCATCAAGGGCACCCATACCGGCGAGGTGGTCAACAATGTTATGAAAGAACTTGTAAGCATGCTCATTACGATCTCAAGCATGAGGAGATGACTGATATCTACCATCGCCCCCTTAGATGGCACTGAAACGCCCAGACGCCGTCTCGTTTTCCAAAAAGAATGCCATTCGACCTTTCGAAGACGCCTCCTCTCTGGAGTTCTTCTCCCAGAAAAACGACGCTTCACTATTTGTGATTGGTCAGACTACGAAGAAGAGACCAGATGGACTGGTCCTAGTGAGGATGTTTGATAACAAGGTTCTTGACATGTGTGAATTGGGGGTGGACAAGTTCGTCAGTATGAACGAGTTCAAGGTTCGTTTTCTACTTCTCTCACATTTGATTGGAATGTCACTGAAAATCGATCGATTGATGGATAGACTCCAAAATCTACCCCTGGGCATAAGCCAATGCTCCATTTCGCCTCAGACCTGTTTGACACTCACCCCCGCTTCATCCACATCAAATCCCTCCTTATCTCTTTTTTCAACGGTCAAGTCATCGATTCCATCCATCTCCAAGGAATCGAACACGTCATCTCCATCTCCCTATCTCCTACCCCCGCCTCCCTGGACACAACTTCCACCGACCTCCAATCACTACCAAAAGTTCATCTCCGAACCTACACCATCAAACTCACCCCGTCTGGCACTCGCACCCCTCATGTCACACTCGTCCCAATGGGCCCGTCCCTCGATTTATCCCTCCGCCGGCATACACCACCGGAAGAGAATGCTCATTTGTACGGGTTGGCGATGAGGAAACCAAAATTGAAGAAGCAGGATTTAGACAAGGGGTTGGGTAAGAAGAAGAAGAATGTGGAAGTGGATGAGATGGGTGATGTTAGAGGAAGGATACATTTGGGCAAGCAGGACTTGAGTGGGCTAAGGGGGAAGAAGATGAAGGGGTTGAGGGAGGGAATGGAAGATGGGGATGCAGAAATGGAGAGCGATGGAGATGTGGAGATGGAGAGCGATGGAGACGACGACGACGAAGGAGAAGAAGCGGATGAAGAAGATCAACGGAAGCGACAACGGCGGTAACGTTGCGATACCAGGTTCTGCACTTTATCATTGTGTTTTCTATCTGTTGTATCTAGTCTGCTACTCCCCTTCCGATGTTCGCCAATCCTTCCGCTTTTGTAATTTTTTTTGCAGATTTTTGTCAACTCTGCACCGATTGCCGAGGCAGTACATTAGAATGCTGCGAAGTGTGACGCTGGGCGGCGGTGACGTCACAGCAATCCTCACCCCGAACTGCATTCTCTGCCTGTGGAAGGGACATGTTCCCAGCGTGCCCACCACTCCTCTTGCTCATCTCCACTTTCCTTCCCTTCCGTATTCATTTCCTTCATTCCTGAACCACAGATTTTCTTTCCATGTCTCAGCCGTATTTCGAAACTGTCAAGGTATGAGTCAAAGATTAGATCAACAGACCCTTCGTAGCGCTGACTTGGACTCTGGCATAGTCTTTCGCGGACGTTCCCATCGTTGAAGACGGAGTAGAGACGGTTGCATTCCTCGAAGCCTCAGATGGCCTCGTCTCAATGTTTGGTAAGTCACTTCCACTTCCCAACCATTCGTAGTCCGATGTTGACCCGAACACTACACAGACCTCTTCGGATCAGCGATCTTCGGATTCGTACAAGACGATCTCCGAAGTAACATCTCCGTGAGTTCCCCTTGCTGCGTTTGGTCTGGCCAATGGATCTAATTAGAATATGATAGGGGGTCCGCGGGCGGTACACATCAACTGGAGAAAGCTCAACCACTCTTGAGAAACTCGTCATTGTCGAATCGAAAGAACAGCATCGACACGCCACTGGTTGTTTGGTTCGTTTGATGCGGTGCGTCACATACTCACCGCCCGCTCACTCCCCGAGGTGTGCTGACCGTGAGCGCCAATTACAACAGTGGCCTTGCCTTTACCTGTCAAGCCCTCCAAAATGCTCTCAATGACCGCCGTTCTGAGCTTCATGTCTGCTTCAAACGGTCATACGATGTCACACTTCGGCAACATCATTCCTTTATCATTCGTTCCGTCGTAACCGTACGTCCCTTCACTCCGTACCACTCCAGCCATCTCATGATGTTGTTGGCTTCGTTGATAGGTGGCAATCCGTCACGTTCCACGACGACCAGACTTCTTTAACCGTATCGCTCAGGGTGGATCCCACGAAAAACTTGATGAGGAGTTACAGAAATGGTTAGCTGGCCTTGACACCATCGTGAAGCATATGAAGAACTTCCTTGAGCAAGGAGGTCACGGAAGAGTGTGATCTTCTCGTCTCCGTCTGTGTCCGGGAACAGGATTCGCTCTTTGTGCTCTCGAGTTCGTCGCAGGATTCATAATTTCATTTTCGCCATCATCCGTATAAAATGGCTGCAGTACGATATGTAACACAAATATACAGGGTCTCAACCCGCGGATCTCTAATGTACATTGTAATTTATGTATGATACAGAATCGCTGAATACCATCAGCCAACGATGACCAAGAAAAACAATAAGAGACGAATAAGCGAGGAAAGCAAAAGATACAAATACAGGCCCGACGCCAGATAGTCCAAGAGACAGCAGAGAAACCCAAGAAAACAAGAAAATGCCGCCTTCTGGCTTATGAAGTGATGCCTGCTCGTCCGATGACATCCCCGTTCACCGACCAAAGGCCTTCCAGGGCAGCAGTGACCTCTTCCCGATCATAGTGACTGTGTTTACGGGGAGGCATACTGATATTGAGGAAGGAGACGAGAGTAGGAATGGTGAGCTGATCCTGGGAGTCATAGGTAGTGCTGAAAAGGTGAAAAATGGATGAATGGATGAACGAGGTCCTGCGTATAACGTGTTAAAATTGATTACTGAATGAAGAAAAAGGAATACTCGCCTTCCATTCGGAGTCTTCAGTTCGGCAAGACCTCGAGGAACTCTCGCGTGCATAGGGGAGGCATTCACACTACTGCCATGGCCATCCTCCATATCCGCATCACTCTCGTCGGAAACCACTCGCCGTCTCTTTTTCTGCCGCACCCGCTTAACGTCAACTTCTGTCCCATCCCCGTCCTCCAACTCATCCATTTCGACGTCTGCCTCCTCATCTCGACCGGATTCCCCACTCCCATCAGTACCTCGTACACTTCTCTCCTCCTTCCTCGGTCTGCCCCTTCCTCTCTTCTTGGCTGCCTTCTTCTCCAACATCACCTTCTTCTTCTTCTCCCTCCTCCTCTCCCTCAGAGCCTCTTCCTCACTCTCAACACCCTCCTCCGACTCTGGATCCTCCACTTCCATCTCGGGCTCAACAATTTCAGGCTCCAGGTGACCAGCAGTAGCAACAGTCCCTTTTTGTTCATTGCGTTGACGCTGCAACTCTTCTTGACGAGCCTTCATTTCTGCCATTTCTGCCGCCTTTTGCGCCCGTCGTTGTCTGAAATCTCACAATGTCAGCCGAGCCCAAAAGAGACTTCAAAGAAGAAGCAGGAGTAGGACTCACGCTCGTCTCAAACACTTTCCCCGGTGCATTACCCAGGGATAAGCACAGTAACTACTATCCTGCCTCAACTGTACCCATTTCTCGCATAAGGTACAATACACTCGATTTGCTTCAACCTGTCCTATCAGCGGATCCGCACGGAGGAAAGCAGCTCGCTGTTCGGCGTTTAGGCGACGAGTGGGTGTTTTCGTGTTAGAATTGACGGGGGAGGAAGGGGCCTCCGTAGCTATAGGAGTGTTGAGCGGTAGCTGGTCAAAAGAAGACGGTGGCGTGATGGGCTCTGAGATGGTTGACGAAGTCGAGGGGGGACCTTCGCCACTGAGCCGTGGATCAATGAGATCTGCAGTTGTTGAAGAGACGGGCTGAGAAAGAGCGGGTACCAGCCCATTATTCCTGGCGAACAAATATGGCCGTTAGCCAATGTGGGTGCATGAAATAAAATAAATAAATCACCGAGCGACCGGGGAGACCGGTCCTCCAGAAGCCCTGCTGGTACTCGGCCGGTTTCTCTGCTCCTCCTCGCAAGCAGCTCGGTGTCTCAGCCATCTCTTGACCCCGAAGTCATTATCAGCGTCTTCGGCGCCGCCTGCTTCACCTTCCTCTGTGTCTGGATTAAGAGATACCCAAACAGCACACATGTTGCACAAAACGCGTTCTCCATCGAACTTCCTTACTTCAGGATCCCTCGAAAATATCGTGGATCGTGGATCGGCAGGTGCAATGCCGTCGGGACCGAGAGCGCTGGAGCTGGCTTTGAGACCTCTGAAAGTGCCAGAAGAGATGTCAGTAATACAGTTACTTCTAAAGGAAAGTCCAGTGCTTCACGAGGAATGGAAAGCAATCGGAAGCGAAGAAGAGATGGATGTGCCAGAAGTCGAACGAGAACCGATAATAGATTAATCAGGCTAAACTCTTACCCAAGGCCTTTTCTCGCGAGACAGCTCTTCCGATGCGCATCCCAAGGAATGGAGCAATAGGTCGAATTGGGACGGAGCCGAATCCATTTGCTACAGTTGGCACAGAGCACCCTGTAGGCCTCAAATTGGGCGACGTATGGGTCGGTTCGGAGGTAGGATATTCGTTCCTCTTCGGTGCGTTTAGCTCGGCGACGTTTGGAAGGAGCACCCGGGCTGGCCGTGACCGTCGGACTGAGTAAAGCTGATGTAGCGGTCAGGGGACTAGCCGAAGATGGGTGAGTGGGAGGGAGGAGGATCGCCGGAGTAGCACTGTCCGGAGCGGGTTGGACAGATGCGACGCTGTTAACATATGGAGTTCAGAGGAGTTCGCGTTATCTCAAAATCCAGCAGTGGACGTACCACGACGCTCGGTGGGCATCCCAATGCTTCAAGGTGAAGCCGCCGGTCGCTTCATCTCTAAATGAGATTCCAGCACCGCAAAATTCGCAGATAACTCGGCCCGTCGCGTACTCGCCAGTTGGTGGGTCCACAGGTGCTGATCCGTTTACTGGGTCATCAGACGGGCGGGGAGGGGTCTCAAAACCTTGCTCTCTGCCCATCAGTTAGGTCAGAAGAGACGAAAGATGTAGGAAATACGGGGGACTTACTGTCCATCCATATTAGCAGTAGGTTTCTCGACCCTGATAGGATAGTGTGCTCCTGTGCCTCAGCGAGATGCAGGCTAAGCTCCAGGAAACGTTGAAGGGTGGAGTTTTGGGCTGGACGACGAGGTGTTGGTAGAAAAGTGGGTGGGGGAAAGGCGGAGGATGAACGAAAGCAAACGGTCGAGGATCAGCCAGCACATTTGGGTAATTGAATTATTATGACAAGATTAGCATGTTCCGGGAAATTGGGAAAACAAACACAGAACGGTTCCCACAATACCTCCGCAATGTTTCTTTTTCTGTCTCCATTCCAGGAACATGAAAAAACATACGCTCCTTTCGCGAACTTGGTGTATTTTCATCGCCATCCTCGATTCATCACCTTCATCACCTTCATCAACACAAGTATATCTGACTGCAACCCCGATTTTTTTAAACTGGAGGCTGTCCAACTGACGACTCGAAGGAGGGCAGACCTTTGTTTCCAGAAATGTTCTAGACATAAGGCACTTCCAAAGTGGCCTTGTGATTTCTGACGATCACATTCATCCTCTTATTTCATCTCATGTCAGATCAACTCTGATATCTGCAAATGGTTCAATTGGCTCTGCTGCATTCGATTGTGGAGCCCCACGTCGTTTGTCAGGCTCTTCTTCCAACATGATCGGGAGTATAGACCTTCCTGATCAACGAATCACGGTTTTCCACCGCCTATATTGGGGGACATACACGAGCCAGAGTGAGCCCTGCTAGAGGAAGATCCGATGAAGAAATATCTGCTCTTGGGCCTGGACAGGCGACGTAGAGTATTTCTCAAGAATGGGTTAATTTTTCCTCTCATTTACCCTGCAAGTTATGGATGATCCCTATAGCCAAAACGAGTTCCAAAGAGGGAAGACTCAACCTTCCTCCAGAGTTGAGTTGCAAATTTTCTTTGCTCGTAGTTTCGTGTCGATAGTACCGTCCCTCGCGAGACTAGTACTGACGGGCTTTCGGCCTCAGCCAAGCCATCTCTACCATTGCCTCGCCTCTCAAGCTCTCACGACGGGTCGGGAGTGAACTCAGGCCCGAACTCAATGTCGCTTCTGAGTTCATACTCACCGTGTGCTCGTTGAAACCGTGCTACACCACCATACCGGGGGGATGTTTTCCAGAGGTCGATTCAGAGGCACGACAACGGTCTTGCACTCGAGGTCAGCTTGTCACTGATTGAGGTCGTTTTGACGTCCCTAGCGCAAATCAATTGAGCATCGGCTGATCTCAAATGTCCGTGCGACGTTTGACACTCAGACCCCAATGAGACATTTCTTGCTACCTCTGGTAGACAGTTAATTCAACCTTGGCGAAACAACACATAGTGGTAACACAGAGCTTTACGAATATACAGTATTTTATTCAATTATCATTCCACTGCTCATACATATCTCGAGTTGGTCCGGACAGAGATGGAGAAACAGTCATGACATTGTAATGGTATACGGACATTGGGCCTTAATGGTGTGGTATCTCAATAACCCAGCTCCGAGCAAGCCCTCAACCTGGAGAATGGAG
>KL197720.1:956876-1014375 GCA_000697665.1 Jaapia argillacea MUCL 33604
CCTCTGGGCAGGCTCAGGGGAGCCAACGTTGAAATGCACAACATTCTGGTGTCACTAAGGTGGTGTCCCAGAGCCCTGCGTGATGTTGTGGAGGCAATGCCAAGGTGACATTTCCGGAACGGCAGACGGACGTTTCCGCAAACGATAGGTTGAGACAGCTCTGAGAACGACAACCTGACCTCCATCCTGGGCACGAAAAAATCTATCATTTGATCACATAACAATAACAACTTTTTGAGATCCTGTTGACAGTTTACAGGTTTGGTGGTGTACTCTTCGAGTCCGGAGTATTAGACAGATTGCGCGATTACTGCTCCTGTAATCCCAGTCTCTCGACACTGTTCTTAGTACTGCCAAGGTCCCGTAATTGATACAATCAGTTTACAGTACGCTATACAAGCGAGTAGCCTGAGGGTATGTGTCAGCGTTTCTATGGATCCTGCGTGCGGTAACGTTCCTGAATGTTTGGCTGCACATCGGAAGAGTTCCACCAACCTGAAACCTGCCGGGGTTACTTCCCCTGTTCACGATGAAGTATGCGGATGATCCTTACAGCGAGCAATCAGTTTGAGGGTTCCCGTACTCAGTCTAAACGTTCACGAGACACGGCAATGAAGCTGCAACCGAGGTGGGCGAGCCAGCCTCAAGATCTCCTCCATATGCTCAAAACCACCCATGTTCATTTGGTGGTTCGTTCGGGTTGCACCAACACGGACCTGCGGCAACGTAGCCCAGTTCCAGTGGGCGACCCACATCTACGGCCACCTGTCTCATATCGAGAGCGGTAGTAGTGTCTATCCGCCGGATCCTAGGTAAAAAAGGATGGGTAAACGATGGTATGGAACACAGCTTCGAAAATAGCGATAGGGCTGAGGAGGTGCTGGAGAGGAGTTGACGAGAGTATCACCCACGCATGTGTGGCTGCCATTTGCAGACTACGTATATTTCCCTTGCTAGTGGTCACCGATGAACCTCGACCTTCAGTTGAAGCAATGGCCAAGGTTAGGGTCTTGGGCACATCACAGACAGAGGGAACGAACCGGTGCCGAGGGAGGGGAAGACAAGATGGTCCGCTTGCAATCAGCGGAATAATCGAAGCTCACTGAAATGGTCCCAGAATGTGATTTCAGGAGAAATCATGCGACAGAACCAGCGGAACTCGCCGCAACAAAGGCCTTCTAATCTCATCTCGCGACAAATTATAGCACGGCCGTGGTCACCCGCCCCAGAAGAAAGCACCTCACCTCTGCGAACGTTTGGGACCTCAGGACATAATCAAGTCATGGCAAAATCTAGATGAACATCGATATGGGGTCTGCGAATTGCTGCATTGAGGACATCAGCTGTTACGGTTTCAGGACCCCTTTCGAATCTCACCTCGACCGTGAACGACTCACTAGGAAGTGTGGGATGATGGAGACACATCCGTTGATCGCATTTTACGAGGGCAGGCATACCAGGTGACCAGGAAGGAGGCAGTCGGACACAGGGTGGTCCCTCCAAACCCCATGCTGACGAAAAGGTGATCATGGAAGCGTATCCCGGACAAGCCCACAGTAGAGCCACCTTCAGTCCCTGATCAAAGGGGATCCAATCCCCTTCGAGGCTTGCGAAGTCGGATACAATGCTTAAAGCGCCGACATATCACCGAACGGCGAAGTCCCAAGAACGTTATGCAGGAAAAGCCAGGACAGATGAGAATAGAGAAAAGCGATGGCATATGCAAAGGGTTCAAATTCCTCAAAACAGATGGAGTAAAGTAAACTCGCCGACATAAGACAAGAGAGCATTG
Organism: Jaapia argillacea MUCL 33604; assembly: GCA_000697665.1. Classification (NCBI taxonomy): domain Eukaryota; kingdom Fungi; phylum Basidiomycota; class Agaricomycetes; order Jaapiales; family Jaapiaceae; genus Jaapia; species Jaapia argillacea. Next base: position 958,669 of record KL197720.1, read on the forward strand.
ACAGGCCTCGTCAAAGCAGGGCTGCATAGACAAAGACGGCAAGCTATGGGGTGGTCGCAGTTTTCTTTGCTTCTTCTCGGAAAGCCTCGCGCTCCGTGGCAGATTCTGAGTACCCAAACGATCGGAATACTGGCCCATCGCTTTCAGTGTCGCCGACGACCTACCAGCCAAGATCGAGTCAACCCACGAGCCAGCAGATAAATTGATGAAGCGAACGCACAGGAACCTGAACTTCGATACGAAGAGACGGGTTGACAGCCTGTTTATCCCAGTCGGTGCCGTCCTGAAGGGACGCACGGGCATTCCTAAAAAAATCATTAGAGTGGTGGTTGATTGAGGTAACATCGATAAACCCACAAGATGATCAGAAAAGACATGGCATAAAGTTTGCCGAGAATAGCTTGGAAGAACAAGAACCAATAGTTGCCTCCTTCCTGTTAGAACATCCAATTTTGGAACAGATTTTATCACATATCTCCAGCCTACTTACGTTAACCATGTAGATTATAGCGGCGAGGAGCGCGCAGAGTGAAGGTGGGACTGCAGCCTCCCACGACATGGAGATGAGTCGACGCAGAATCTAGATTATTTCGTTTGGTTAGCCATGACGGATACGAGGTGTAACGGCACTCACCCGCCGAAAATGACGAGTATAAGCGCTTCCTCGAGCACGGAGGAGCGAGGTTAATACTTTGGGAGGATAAAATTAGGTCAATAGTATGGTTATCATGGTTGGAGATACACACTAATCGTGGTGACAGATATATCAAGCACTAGGATGTATTAAAATAAGTGTGCGGTGCCGTGAGGATGCAAACTGACCAGCAGTTAAAATTAAGTTCAAGTCAACTGAACAATTAGGTGAGCCACTAAAAAGTCATGGTGCAAGGAATCATACTTACATGGGGTATTGAGCTAGTGTCGCTGGGTCAGAAGAAAAAGCATCCACTGCGAAAAAATGATATTACTGACCGGGATGAGATAAATCGGCGGTCCCATAGGTGGGATGACCATAGAGAACATGGCCACCGCAACATAAATGCTGAGAGCGATATTGGCAAGGAGCAAAGCTACCAATGGCACCTGATACACGAGCAAGATTGTCAAATGTACGATCAAGGGAGTATGTAAGAGGAAACACCCACGAGGATGAGCCAACTCTTATCGGTGAGCTTTGCGTGACAGATATTAAAATAGCAACGCCTCAAACTCGGAAAGGACACTTACGATCCAACAACGCCGGATCAGAAAGCATTGAATCGGGGAGGCTAATGCCGCTGTCTTTTGGAGTATGTCATGGGAGGTTCGCGGAGAAGATAGGAACAAGCGGGCGAACCACAATACTCTGTATCCGATCCTGCCAATGCAGCTCAATAATTACTGGCCAAACGCCGAAATTCTGAACAAAAATATGCCAGTGTGCGTAGAACACCGTCGCAGTTTGATATCTTAGGTGGTGGGTGTGAGCTTGGTCGTTGAGGGGGAATCGAATGCTTACAAGGCAACGATGCTAACGAAGCCAACTGTGTATTTCACTTGGGGACTCTCGTGTCGGGATCGATTCCAAAACGAAATCGACATATCGACGAGAAGGCCGGTTTGAAGCGATTGAACAATGGCATCGGCAACCAGAGGGCCCAGATACTTGCTTGGGTGCTGCTGCAACTGCGTGATGATTGACGCCATAGTGCGAGTGGACGAAAAGGAGTGTGTGAAGTGCAACCTGAACGGTTGGGCTATTGAAGAACGACCTGTCAGGTGGGAGTTGTGCGCCGCAAAGCTAGAGCATACGTGGAGAGGCTATAACATATCAATGGGTATGTCTTCGACGTCAAGGCTCTAAATTAAGATCCCAAGACATCTGGGAGTCCGGCATGAAATTGGAGTTTTACGTTAGAGTTCACCCAAGTCCTGAACGCCAAGACATACAAATGAGGCGACGGCTGGCCAACCTGCCAATTACTTTTCGTCCTGGTGACATCCACCCGTCTTCGAGAAGCTACGTAGGCCGCGGTGAATGAATTGCTCGTGTGATCGGTGTACGTCCTTGGGCTCAAGTACTTATGCGAGCACGAACTCTTCAGCCTTGGAGGAGGATGTTGGCCCGTGGCCTCGGCCTGAGCCTGTCATATAATCTTGTCATTTAAGCTTCGCCCGCTTGTCGGCCTTCAGTGGCGTTGATGGTGATCGAGCCCTGCGTTGATGTGATCCCTCCGCCACGTCTACATCAGTAAAACCGTAGCCGAGCCATACCTGCATACCACACCATACCAATAAACTGGTCCATACCTTCCCATACCACCTCGATATTTTAGAGATGCCGCCGCCCATTGGGGCAAAACCGTCGACAGATTGCCCCATACTGTTGTTCCTCATAGATAGGTTGGTCCCAGCCTAAGCAACAGGCGGCAAGTCGTGGAGTATAATGAGGGGATTCGAAGTATTTTCAGGCTTCTATCGGCGGCCTGGGACGCCTAACGCCCAGCTCCTACCCACCCCACAGTGAGGAAATGGTACCAATAGCCGTATCGATAACCGTGACAGCCCCCGAGAGAATGAATGTGTTTAATAGAAGTCAGGTTGCACCTTCAACACTGAGTAGTAGCCGTGTACCTTGTCCCATCTCAAAGGGTCTAATCCAAGATGATCAGGGTCACCAGGGACCTCGTGGAAGTCTTGCTCTTACGATCCGTGAACGGATAACGGAGAGTCGATCATTCATATCCATTTGGGCCTCAGAAGCTCCACACCTCCGTGGATATATTCTTCGTTGATAACAGTGAACACTGACAGTTTTCAAAACAGCATTCCGAAGAGGTCGCTTCATGACATATAAGTAGAAGGCAAATATATTCGACGGCTCATCGAAGAAGCGGGCATTAGGACCCATCGGACCGGAAAGCTCTAGCAGCGCGCGAACCCTGAGAAGCAAAGACACTCAATGAAGGGGATATGTTGAAACGATGATAACGACATACCACAGCTCTAACGTCGCGCTTGGCCGCCCCTTGTTTCACCACAACACAGTTCCCGAAACCTGCAGATGTCGTGAAGGACACCAAGCAAAGATCCTTGGCATCGCCGCCGGTGCATTTGGTGCCAGTGGGCAACTCAACAGTGATCTGTTGGGTGCCGTCTGAGGTAGGAGCCTGATAGAGAGATGAGCTATGAGCGAGAAGGGTAAAGAATACGATGAAGCTCACAGGATCGCCATTTTTCGAGACAGTTGCAGCGACAAATGTCTTGCCAACCGCTGTGGAGTCAACCTCAGCTGAGACTTTGCGCGAACCATCCTGTCCACTAGACGACGAAGGCGAGGGTACTGAGATCAGCCCTGGCTCAAGGAAGAATGAAACGAACGACTTACGGATTAAAGTTGGTAACATTGGCGGTGAATGTGGTGCCAGTCATGGCAATCGCCGTCGAGTTATTAAGAGTCTGAGCAATGTTGACATTGCCACAGGGCTTCGCCTTGCTCGGCCTCTGGACATCACTCCGCTGAAGGGTACCCTTGACGCCGAGGGCGGGGGATACGCCAGCATGTGCGCTGACTTGGAGGGACAAACAGAAGACCATCAAGGCGGCGGCGAGGATGAATTTGGCGAACATCGTGATGTGGGCTTGCGGAATACGATTTCGTTAGGAGAAGTGAAAGAATGGATAAAGGTAGAGTAAATGAAGGAAAGATTGAGGAACCGGCCTCAGGTAGAAGTGGAAAGGAATTGGAGAAGGGGTTGGGAGCAGGAGAGATGGGGAGTACGGTTGTCGCAGAGGCTTTTTATAAGATCCCAGCCAGTGTTGTGGTTGGCTCGCCGCATGGTGTGAGCGTTGCCCTCTGGGTTGAAAGAATGATTTGTTCTTTGTTCTTGCGGCCATTGTCGTTACGGAAAGAGTCTGCATTGTTGAACAATGCAGACTGTGGGCAATGCACAGCAATTTGTTGTGCATTGCCCATTGCCTGCAGGCCCATAGGAGCCAATCAGCGACCTCGGTAGTAGTCGTCAATCGGCGATTATCAGCGAGTAACGAGACCAACAATGAATCAATATTCAACGCCCCTGAAGGCGGAACAACAAGTGTGAATAAGGACAGAAGTCGGAAAACCCTGTTGCATCGACTCATCCACGATCAGGTCGACGGACCATCCGGAACTCGAGCTCAGAAGACAATATGACTCGAAGGATCATTGACAAGTTGGGACTGGGCCAAGACGGCAAATCAAATGGGCGGAGCAGGCCCAAAGTAGTAATTCCCGACATCCATAGTAACGCACAGCCCAGCGCTCCCGACGCGGTTGCACCACCTGCAGCTAAAACATGACTCCACGACCGCGGCTTCAGTTTAAATAGGCCCACGACCTTTGTTGATTCAGGTTCATCATCACCATGGCTGACGAGTTAGCAGAGATCAACGGGATTAAACCCAACCAAATCCTGGCCGACGGAGAGGAGATTGAGGCGAAGTCTGCAAGCAGGTATGGACGTTCTTCCTTCGTACTAGACGGAGCCTAAACACCATCTTTGAACCCTCAGTAAAGCGGTCTATAAGATCAAGAGAACTTTCGATCACTTCTACTGGTGAGCGCTATGCATATACTGTCCGCTCCGTTTGCTCATCGCCGTGTAGTACATGCCCTGTATGTCTTTCCCCCGTTTTGTCTCGTTCAATCACTGACACAGATTCCCACCAACCGTCAGGCCTGGCGAAATCAGGCAAGTCTCCCACGTTCTCGAGCACCGAAATGTTGTCCTTATGTCTCATCTCAGAGTGGTGTCCCTGTGAACGCTCGTTCTTGCAAGCACATTCGCGCGGCGCTCGGCGACGCGTATGAAGATGCTCGACTTATGTTGAAGAATCCAGACGGCCCTCCCCCGAAATCCAAAGCGAAGCCAGCCTCGAAAGCCAAGGCAAAGCCCGCATCTTCCAAAGCCACGAAGCCTGCTTCCACGAGGGGAAAAGCCAAGAAGGCAGAAGATGACGAGGAAGGCGACGACGACGACGACGATAAGCCTGCTAAGAAGACGCGGGCGGCAAAACCTCCCTCGTCTAGAGCCGCGAAGCCTACCACTACCAAGGGGAAGCGCAAGCAGGACGAAGATGATGACGACGAGGAAGACGCGGAGGAGGAGGAAGAAAAGCCAGTCAGGAAGACGAGGTCGTCGTCAAAGCCTCCATCCTCCAAGGTCGCAAAGCCAGCCTCAGCCAAGGGGAAGCGCAAGAAGGACGAGGACGAAGGAGAGGAGCAAGATGATGAGCAAGAGAAGCCGGCCAAGAAGGCGAGGACGACCAGATCCAAGGCCAAACCCAAGGTCGAAGAAGATGCGGAGATGGAAGACCTTCAGCTGCCTAAGAGGGCCAGAGCTACGAGGGGGAATGCCAAGAAACTTGAGGAAGTTGAGGAGGCTGAGGAAGAGGCTGAAGGGAATGACGACGGGGAAGATGATACCAAGATGGCAGTTGACCCGTCCGACGAACTGGCAGAGATCGATGGCATTAAGCCCAAGAAATACCTCGCCGACGGTGATGAAACCGAAGCCAAATCTGCGAGCAGGTGGGTTGAGAAGACATCGTCATCTCCGGCGATCATGGGCTGATACTCAGATGAAACTAGCAATTCTGTCTACAAGGTCAAGAGAACCTGGGATCATTACTATTGGTGAGTTCACTGAACTGAACTGCTTGTCTCCGTGTACTCATCTATTGGGCAGTACTTGTCCGGTATGTTCTGAGTTTCCTTGTTCGGGAATCACCTCGACTCATCTCATCTCACGGTATATCAGGCTTGGCGGATGCAGGTACGGAAAGTTGTCTTGCTTTTCAGAAGGTGATGCTTACACGATATATCAGAGTGGCGCCCCCGTCAATGCACGCTCTTGCAAACATCTCAAAGAAATCCTTGGTGACGCCTACGAAGCTGCCCGCCTCAGACTCAAAAATCCCGATGGGGTTCCACCAAAGTCAAAAGGTAAGGCTCCGGCTTCCAAGGGCAAAGCTCCAGCCTCCAAGGGCAAACGCAAGAACGCCACTGGCGACGACGACAACGACGACGAAGAGGGCGAAGAAGATGAAGACGAAGACGCGCCGGCAACCAGCGGAAAGAAAGTTCCTGATCTGTTGCTTGCCAATAAATGGGATATCGAGACTGGACCTGATCCAACGGGCTGGTGGATCTCGGAGAAGCTTGATGGTGTCCGGTATGTTGTGCGCATCATCTTGCCCGTTCCTATGCCAACGCCTCGTTCGTCCGTACAGAACCTACTTCGACGGTGCGCGGATGATCAGCCGTCTTGGCAATCCTTTCACCCCTCCGCAGTGGTTCATCGATAGTAAGTTTTTGGGTACTCCAACCTTTCATTGTTCTAATTCCCTGCAGAACTTCCTAAGGACGTGACCTTGGATGGCGAGGTAGGTTGCTCTTCCCCTGTAGTTGAACCGTTTATCGATTCTCCTGTCATGTAGCTGTTTGGAGGCCGAGGTGAATTCCAATCGACGGTATCCGTCGTCAAAACGGTCAACTCTCCGCATTGGAAGGGCATTACATTCCAGGTACATCGCTCTCGCACCACCCTTTGTCATAGTTATTTACCACTTGTCTCAGATCTTCGACGTACCATCCCTGGGCAGCAAGCCCTTCGAAGAACGGCTCGAGTATTTGGCCCAGACGTTTGGCCCGGATGGCACTCATGCATGTGCCCATTTCGTTGTCGTCGATCACACAAAAGCCACCAGTCGTGATCATGTCCTTGAGAAGTTGAAGGAGATTGAAGATCTTGGTGGAGAGGGTTTAATGTTGAGGAAGCCTGGGTCGTGAGTGGCAATTTTCATCCTTGAAATTCCTCTCGATGCTCAGAGCAGCTGGCAGTGCGTACGAGGGCAAGAGATCCGGCACCCTTTTGAAGCTCAAGGCGAGTTCAACACCGATTCACCACGTCTCCCTCTCATTGCTCTCCCTTTTTTGCAGACCTTCTATGACGCGGAAGCCATTGTCACCGGATATGTTCCCGGTAAAGGCAGGCATAAAGGTTCCACTGGCGCGCTCAAGTGCAAGATGGCGTCGGGCAAGGTACGTAGACAAGTTTTGGAATATACTGTAGTCTCATGCAATCCCATCAGACGTTCAACGTCGGCAGTGGTTTGACTGACAAACAAAGGCGTAGCCCACCCAGCGTCGGCTCGATTGTCGTTTACCGTTTTCAGGAACTCACAAGGGATGGTGTCCCCAGGTATATTATGTTGTTATCTCCGTCAAATGTTGATCTCATTGTCGACCTGTAGGTTTCCAACATTCGTCGGAGAAGCTGCTGATAAGACGGAGCCTAAGGATGCTGAGGTACCTGATGCTAGGAAAGCTGGAACTGCTGCTGAGTGAAGGAGTGCGCCGTGGTTGAACACGTATTCACCTTGACTCGGAGATTCATACTTGCCATGTTTGTCTATGCGGCCGTTCCTTAATAATATACCATTCTCCTTGCAAGTTTTGGTCAGGAATCTTGAGATCGACTATTTGTGCAGGCATCAGAGCAGAAGAACGGCGACGTGGGGTTAGGAGTACTTTTCCCACATTATGATCATAAGTCTCAGCCGTTTTGAATCCCCGTACAGGCTTAAGCAGCGGGGAAATGGGCACGCGGAAAGTTTGGCGCAAGGACCGAAGTGGTGGAAGATGGGTCTGAAGATATTGGCGGTGTATCTGTTTGTGAAAAGTCATACTCCAAATTCACCTGACTCCCTGCGTCCACCCGGGTCTTCTCAGTTCCACGCAGCCGCTAAGAAACAAGGAGAGATTCGTTCGAGGTCAATATGGCACCGGCGCCATCGTTCTCGCGCATATATACCACCTCTGGTAGTATTGGTTTCAGATCATAAGATTGTCGCATACAACTACATCCACCCGTCTCACACGACCCCTCGCCATCTCGGAAGCACAAAACATTCTCATAAATGGAAAGAGATATCAACGTTAAACTTCTCCAGAAAGAGGCTCCGCAGCCACAGCGGACCCATTACGAATCTCTACTCATTTGGTGCTGTTGTGCGCGCATCAATTTAGATTCATAAACATTGTCATGGAATGCACCACTTACGTGTTGATCACCGACACGACGAGAGTGGTATCGTGGACGTCGTGATCACCACCGTCCTCGGTATTATACTGCAGGTTCAATGGTTGGGTGATCGGTCGGTGTTCGACTCCAAAAGCAACGCGAACAATACTCACGGTGTAGTTGGTGACCCAGGGGATCGGTTTGTTCTGCAAAAGGACACAAGTTACATGTAGAGCAGGATGTTGAAAGGGTTTTTCACTCACCACATTAGTGTCGAGCTGAACGATATCCCTAAGGTACCCGTCCCTGCCATACGACCTGAATACGAGCTGGAGTTCCCTCTCACGGGTGCTGTCTGGATTAATCACGATGGTGGTTTGGTGGGCAATGCCTGAGCCTCCTTGGGTGACCTCAAGTGGAGTGTTGAGTCCTTCAAAGGTGCAATCTTGTAGGTCAGTGCCTTCGGATCGGAGCTTGACTTCGACTTGTTGCTTCACACCGGATGTAGCTGTCTGTTGAAATGGAATGACACGACGTTGAGTTGGTCTGCGCAACAATTGAGCAAGACAGTAATAGAAGACGACTGACGCCGAATATGAACGCAATGGTATTCTTGGGCAGAGTGACAATCGCCCTGTGTTGGGTTGGGCCAGAGTCTGGGGCTGTAACGGGAGTTACTGGCATTGTAGAAAAGTGAAGTGATTGTAAGGGATGAGAATAGGAATGAGGGATAGGGAACGGTGAATGAGCCGAGGACAAGCCCTTATATACCATTTCACACCTGAATCGAATGCCAAATCTGTGCAGGAGGTGGGTGGATTTCGCCGTCATTTCTGGAACCGAAGAGCTGAAAGCCACACAAACCGCTTCGTGATTCCATTTGAGAACAGGTTTCGGTGTTTGGGTTTCGCCGTCGTTCGTGGAGCCAAGCGCTGGTTATGATGGTTCTGTGTGCTCGCTATCATAAGTCCTCCATCGCTCATATAGACATCTGCCGTCAATGAAAACTCAACAAGAGTGAAAGGCGCACAAGATAAGTATACCCTTGCCCTCTCATCTCGAGAAAGGGGTCTTCTGGGGAATAGGCGGTAGTGTAAGGACGGATAGATCACTGTGCAGCTAGCTCGCACCTTGGCATTCCATGAGGTGATGCAGCAATGATTCTACGGGAGTAGTTGTGAGCAAGATAATCGGAGACACGCAAGAGCCGATCGTAAGGTCACGTTCGAGGGCCAAGACTTCTCCGGAGTGAGGATTTCTGCATTGGCGGTGTGGCATGAAGGAAGCTGGAGTCAGAGATCGTATCGATTGGGCGCTGACAGGCGGAGGAGCTGAAAGCGATTGAAGGAAACCCCTTATATCGATAGCCGAGATATGTAGTCGGGTTCTTCGTGATTCTAGCTGACTCACTCGCTGGGGCACCCCTATGTTCCCCTTCACGCTCCCTGGACCCGATGCTCCCCGTTGAACAGGGCGAATTTCTGCACTAAGTACACTTGCACAGGCACTCCATCTCGGTAAGAGACGACGCGGTGCATACCGGGACAGTCTGACATTTGTTGCGGGTCCGAAGGAGGAATTGCGGATGAGTTCACTTGAGATTCACTCTGAAGAAGTATCAGAGTTGGGAACTTGTCGATTGCTACGACGCCCACCGATGTCAAGGGCTCGCCGATAGTATCTTGTCGGTGTGAAGCGATTTGAGAACAAACTGCGAGAAGTGACTGAAGACACCATGCCTTAGTAATAAGCACAAGTTACTCTTTCCTTCTTCATTTCTTCCGAGTCGCTCTTCGTCTCCATTTCCCTGCGACTGGGTTGACGCAGACTTGAAGGGTGCTACAGTACGATAAGTCCCACAGCTTCCGCGGCGCTTTGTCTTCAATTCGATGCCCGACCAACCCGGATTTATTTTTATCTTTATTTTTATCTCTGTTTATATTTTCCGCGCACTTATGCGTACATCCCCCAAGTTATGCACCGCAACCTGCAAACCCATTTTCTCTTGGGCGCAAACCTATATATGCCTTACACCCCCACCCTTCACGATACAATTTTGAAACCACCCTATACTAGATACCTTAGATTTAGAACAGTCGAGACGGCCCCAAACATTACTTACTGTAAGGCAACAGTAGGATTAGTACGGACCACCGCGTCTTAGCTCGTAGTTAGCTTGTTGCGGGATAAAAACCCAGAGTTCATCATCATCATCTTCAATTCGATGGGCTGTGTCTGGAAGCACAAAGGTACGCTCCAACAACCTAGGCTGAGGTCAGACGAGGGAGACCTAATCTTTTCAATCTTGGCAAGCAAAAATTTCGGTATTCGTGGTTTGGCATGAACGAACGGTCGGTTTCCTCGAGACGTTTTCAGCTCCTCCTCCATTTGCCAGCACTAAATTTGCACGATCTTCGGTGATTTATAGACTCCGAGTCCTCTTCATACTGCCATCGCAGAAATCCTCACTCCGGAAGGTAGCTGACGCTCGAATACGCCATTCCCTGAGTTAGTGTCTTAACCTTATCATTGAACCATCGACTACACGCGGCTCTTGCGCGTCCCGATTGCTTACCTTGCTCACAACTACTCCGGTAGAATCCGTGCTGCATCACCTCAGGGTGCCAAGGTGTGAGCTAGCTATACATTGACCTATGCATTCTCACACTACCGCCCGTTCTCAAGTTGGGAGGACCGGGGAATAATCTGCGTGCCTTCACTCTTGTCGAGTTTTACTTGACGGTAGATGTCTATGTGAGCGGCTGGGGGCTTGTAATAGAGAGTACACAGAACCATGATAGCCAGCTCTTGGCTCCGGGGACGACGGCGAACCCAACCACCGAAAAATGAAGTCGCGGTGGGCTCCAGGACTGACGGCGAAATCCACCCACATAAACCTACTGCTCGGATTTCGCACTCGATACAGGTGTGACATGGTATATAAGGGCCCGTCCTCGGCTCATTCCCAATTCCCATCCCTCATTCCTATTCTCATCCCTTGCGACCGCCTCACTTTTTCACAATGGAAGCACCTCCTATAATACCCTCCACACCGCAACTCAATACAGGGCGATTGTACCGATCCGCTGGGTTACCGATTACACTGAGCATTGTTCGCCTTGCTCTTGTAGCCGAACACCAGCCAATCACCGAACCTCTGAACCAGTATAATCCCGAGGACGGTGGTGTTCACGACGTTCACGATACCACCCTTGTCGTGTCCGTAATCAAGATGTAAGTGGCGCATTCCATGGCAATGTTTATGAATTTAAATTGACGCACCAGCACCGAATGAGTAGGGGTTCACAACGGGTCTGCTGTCGGTCCTGAGCCTCTTTCTGGAGACGCTTTGATATCCCTTTCTGTTTATGAGGCTGGTTTGTAATTCCAAGATGGCGAGGGGACGCGGGGACTCGTGGCGATGGCGCAATGTAGCATGCGACAATCACGTTCAGGATCGAAAACCGAACGATGGTTCTCGCCGCGGTTTTGTGATCATCACAGCATCCTGTGGACCTGAACAGTCCCAGGACCACTAAGCAGTCAACCTCCTACCACGAGGCCCGACAACGATTCATTACGCTCGCCGCTCATCTACTCACGTGTGTGCAAATAAGTACAATTATCCAAACAGAAATTGAGTCCGACTGGAACAACCTTGACGACTAATGTCAGAAAATGTGCATTGAGTTCTCTCCGTCATGAATACTTGGAAGGACTACGACGTCTACCAAGCAATATGTCTCCGAGTCGTGCATATGCTACCAATCCAGGACAAGATTGCTGCCGCACGACTGGCTTGCGCACCCAGAGCTAGGTTTGTCTTGTTGTTTTTCGGAGTCAATCATTCCGGCGATCTCAATCCCATCACCACCACCACGATCGACGACTTCGGCAGTCGCTCTCCGGACCATCCATTTGCTGGTACCGATAATGGCGTCCAGTTCATCTGAATCTGGCAGTAATACGAAAAGATTATGACTCTCTTCCTTTACGTCGAAGGCGAGAATGGAGTAGTCATCGTCGTTGAGGCATTCTCCATCCGTTAAACGGAAGTTACGCTTGTGAAGAGGACCTACAGGAACTAGTCACAACGACTCGCGATGGAAGGTTTCGCTGGACTTACATGAGATGTACAAGTTGCCGCTGGGATCATCGCCGACGATACCGTGATCAAGGACGAACGCCCGCTTGTGAGGACACATCTGGACCCTCTTTCGTTAAGGTCATGCTCACACGTCGCTGGTGGTACTCACTTGTTGTGTGGCATAGTAACCCTTCTTCGCAACGTGGAAGATGGCGAGTTGAGAGTCTCCATATTTTGCAGCAACAGATCTAAGGCAAAGTCGACATCAGATTAGTGATTAGAAAGTGCGACTTGCAGGACGACGTACGTCGTTCCAGCTTGAGAAGGCATCAGGTCTTGCACAGTTGCCAATCGCCGCCATTTCCATTGGGATTTCGGTGTGTGGATGGTTGATAGACGTATCTTCGCAGCTGGGAATTGTTTCGGCCAATCTGCGGGACGCTCTTGACCCCGCTCTTTGATCTGTTCAATCTGTGGCCGTCTCTCGTCCTAAAAAAAAATATTTTATCACCGACATTAAGGTATGTGTATTAGGAGCTTACTGTATTCACAAATTGACGAAACTGTTTCCGGCGAAGGGGATCCTGAAGCACGCCTCGCCACTCGTCTGTATAAGTGCCAACAAGGTCGTTCATCTCCTTTTCGAGTTCGGAGCATATCCCCAGTTCGTCGTCGAGGAGGATTTTTTTGAGTCTCTGCAGCTCGTATCAGATCCAATACAAGGGCAGTCTCGGTTAGAATTAGACTTACTTCTATCCCACCGTCAAACTGTTCCACCCATCGGGCAGTCCGCATCAGTTTGTCCGCTGTTTGGATGTAGTACATGAGGAAGCGGTCCAGGATGGATACGACCTTCGAAGGGGGCACATCCGTGGCGAACAGGGTGGCGTGACGAGGATTGGCACCTCCATTCCCAGCCAAGAAAACTATCGGTGCAAAAAAAATTCAATGACCGATGTCACCTGATTTGCTTAGGAACTCACTGTTCCATCCCTTGTCCGTTGCTATCAAGCCAAAATCTTTCGATTGGGCCTCCGCACACTCACGCACGCAGCCGCTCACACCACCCTTGATTTTATGAGGGGAGCGAATTCCCTTGTAGCGTTCCTCGAGGTAAATTGCCACTGTGAACTTGGATATCAGCCGTCCAGTTATCTGAGATCCCTATATCTACTCACTTCCAACCGAATCGCCAATACCGTAGCGACACCACGTACTACCTACACAAGACTTCACAGTCCGTAGAGCCTTACCTAGTATGAAGAACTTCAGTTGCTTGATGTTTGACACACGTGCAAGCAAGCTCACCATATGCGTGACCGCTCTCAAAGCCGGCTTCGATGAGCTCCTCCCAGATATCAGGCAGATCTTGCTTCTGCGCCCCGAAGAGGTCAATGCGTTGTCTTTTATGATCTATGAACATCGACTGTAATGGTTTCTCGGCAGTGAACGTACCCGCCGGTAATCTTCGTATACAGCTTGTCTACAAAGAGGCAGAAGAAACGGGAAATGAGGAATTTTCCCGAGGAGAAGTGTTGATATATGCGTACATTTTTGAGCAACTTGACCGAGGCGAATGAGCTTGTCCGGAGTGATCTACAGTGAATCGTAAGTGGACCAGAAAGCAACTGGTGCTCTAACTGCCAGCTTACCTCCCCGGCTGCGATTCGAGGTACCACAGAGAAAGTTCCTAAAGGAAGAGATTCAATCAATGGGTCATCACCCTTCTGCGGAAAATAGCAAACCGTTCCGCTGGATATTCGCAAGGAACCTGCAACAACGGTGAGCTTGAACGAGACGGAGGAACCGATTGTCTACGAACCGGTCATTTGTGTCTTGGTTTGCGTGATGGGCTGGATCCATCACGGGCTCGTTGAACAGCGAGGACAGAATTGAACCTTGGTGACACTCAATTTGGGATACACGTCGGCGACTGCGAAGAATCCCACCTATCACGGGTTTACATAGCTCGCATCCTACTGATTCTCCATTCGCACCAACAGCTTCCATGATCTGCGTAAACGTCTTCAACTTTCTGATCCTATCCGTCGGAAAAGGTCTATCAACACCCCCAAACATGCCCCAAACATAAAATACTGGAACTTACTTGACAACACCGAACAATTCCTGACGACTCATCGCAAAATGAGCACAGATATTGTTGGTGACGGTAACTCCGGCTTTCTTCAACTCCGCCTACACACTACGTCAATGGTGATCCAGCATAAGATGTAGGGACCAGACCTTGAATATATTTGTCACAAGCGGCATACACCCGCCACACCCAGTGCCCACTTTCGTCTTGGCCTTGAGATCGTTGATGTTCTCTACACCACCCTTGACACAGTTGACGATAGAGCCCTTGGTGACGTTCTACCGGATGCGTCGGTCAAGTATCGCGATTGAAGAAAGGAAACAATACACACATGGCAACTGCAAACCTGAGTGTCATCGTCTAAATCCCCTCCATCATCTTCACCTTTCCTCGAACCAACGATAAACTCAGAAGGCGGTGCTTCGATGGGTTTCTGTGAAGACAATAACGTTCATGTCAGCGACAAGCAGATGGAGAAGACGTTCAATGAACGAACTGACCTTCTTCTTGACGAGTGAAACAAGCTTCACGTAATCAGAAGTATCGCCCACCATCATACCCCCCAACAGATACTTCCCATCCGCGGTAAAGATATATCTAAAAGAAAAAGCTGTGAAAATTCCATTAACTAGTAAGATGAAGCGAGAAACATACTTTTTATACACAAACGAAAATGGATCTCGGTAAGTCAAACACTCAACCGGTCCTTCCAAGGCTCGTTTCTTCGCGGAATGTGCATGGCCAGCCGCCTTCTCCGAAGCTTTGGGGATCTCGACTTTGACTCCGATGGTCTCACCACTGGCAGAGCCAGAGCCAGTGACAATGTCATCAACCTTGACTTCCCAAACAAGTTTTTTGGGTCGTGTATCCTGTCCATTCAGCTCATTTGAAGTTGGAGCCACGACCTCCACTTTCGGCATACCGACTTTGCGGGTACTGCCGTTCGAAAGTTTGTCGGCAAAATAGTCTCCGAATGACGCGACCTGTTTAAAAAAGCGAAGCGGGATTCAAACGTTAAGAATGGGAGAGAAAATGGACGGTGGAAACGAACGTCAACACCCATAAGCTTCAATTTTGTCGACAAGTCTGGCATGTTCTTCAGAAACCCCACAAAAATCAGCATTTGTGGCGTAGAAAGTTAAAAACATCGCACCATCTGCCTCGGAGAGAACCCTCCCACGTCTGTTTGTACCTGAGTGAAATTAAAAGCCAAGATATCCGCCATCTCAACTACCCACCCCTTCATTTCAGTACCAAACCTCAACACCAAAAAGGTGTAAAAGTAGGACTTACTACCAGGTGCGATCAACCCATATGTATTCCCTTTCCAACTCGCGCACTCCCCAATAGCCCAAACATCCTCCACACTAGTCTTTAACGAGTCATCCACCAATATTCCAGCTTTAGCATGACATTTCAGTCCCGCTTTCCTGGCTAGATCATCACGCGGTGTGATTCCTATTGCGAATATGACCATACTAGAAGGGAGGTGGGAGTCGTCGTTTAATGTAAGACCGGTAAAGACGCCTGAAGGGGAAGTGGTGATGTCTTTGACGGTGGTTTTGGTTAGGACTTGGACACCCATTGCTTCGATACGGCGGAGTACGATCTCGCCGCCTTCGTTATCGAGTTGGCGGGAGAGGGGGTAGGCTTGGCGGTTGATGATGGATACGTGTGAGATGGTGTTGCTGTTGCATGGATGGATGATGATTAAGAGAGGAATGGGACGAGGGGGAAGGGGACGTACAGGTCGAAAAGAGCTTTCGCAGCTTCTAATCCAAGAAGACCACCTCCGACTACTACCGTCTATAACCCCACAAGCTCAGAAGCGAGATTGTGATAAGAGAACGGATTAACTCACTCTTCCACCTCTAATGCCCTCTTCTTCCGAATACGCAAGTATCTTATCCAAGTCGGATATGTTCCTATAGACGAACACTCCCTTGGTCTTCTCTGCTCTCTCTGGTGGAATATAAGGAGGAAGAACGCTTTCGGAACCAGTAGCGAGTACACAATGATCGTAGGTGATGGTTCGGCCTTTGCTCGTAGTGACAGAATGAGCTATGGGGTCTAACGAGGTCACTTGTTCGCCGATGTGGAAGAGAAAACGGTCTGGGTCTTGTTTGGCATACCATTGGACTGCGGGGAAATAACAAAGTGAGTGGTGAGTGGTGAGGGGGGAAGGGGGATGGAGAAGAGTACCATCGTTTAGGTAAAGCTTCTCGACAGAGCGGTGCTGGAAATAGTCGGTAAGAGCAACGCGGTTGTAGGCCAAGTGGGATTCTGATGAATGTGGAAATTGGTGAGGCAATCTGGCTGATGTAAAAAGGACCGCGTACCTTCTCCACAAGTGACAAGGCGGTAACGCTTCTCTTCGTCGAGGTTTAGGAGCTTCTCGATGAATGCTGACGCGAGGTTTTGGTCAGTGTTCAAAGTGGGTGAAGATGAGGGTGTTGTACACACCGATGCCAACCATTCCTAATCCTACTACTACGATGGTCTTTGCCATGGTTTGGGATGTGACCTCTTGAAATGTACACTGCTGGAACAGAGAAAGAGACGAGTAAAGGGAAGGAGGTCGATCGTGGTGCTTTCTGGAGTCTGTATGGGAGACTTTACAAGTTCGTACCACTTGGTCTTGTGATGATACTCGGCCGAACAATCAAGTCCTCTTAAGCACACAATCCTCGTGCAAGAGGATAATCTATCCCATTCTGTTTGGTGTTCCGCCACAAACATTCATCGGCGGTGAATAGTATTCCATATCGCTTTTCAGTGTCGGGCATTCGGGCCATGCGCAAGTCCAGCCTTGCACTGGGGCTTTGGAGTGCGTGCATCAGGACGCTAGCCAGCCAGGTGCGCCAGAAATGGGAGCCAATGAAAGGTAGGACGGAGAGATACGAGACGTTAAAAATGTCGATAAGAGAAGACACACGTTATTTGCGCATTGTAGTCTATTTTCCAATTGCAAATTAGCCGATCATAGCGACGTGGCTGTGCACCAATAGTCACTGCAACCACAACTTCAGCCACCCACGCGTCTTTGCTCATCTCGGTCAGACTTTCCCAACTCTTTCATATAATCGACGAATTCGAGCCAAAAACTAGCATACAGAACATGAAGGGAGGATGCCGGGCATTCTTCCACCATCAGGCCAAGAGTCCAACACCCTGGCAAACGCTTCACTTTCTCTTATCGTCCAATGGTATCAACCGCCATCTCCTTATCTCCAGCTCATTCCAAATGTCTCTCAACCCGTCGAACCTTCCTTCCCCACTTGCTCCAACATCCGTTCGAATCGTCGTGCCAAGTATTGGGACCAATCACGATCCGAAAGATGCGAACTCGAAGTTCTTGGATCCAACCCCACTCGGTCCCATTTAATCGTGCTCGCACCTCCCGGAGACTCGGAAGTTGCATTAACACTAAGTGCTCTCATCCGTCCTTTATGATTCATATACCTGTCCCGACTCGGTTCGTGACATGTCAAGTAACAGAGACGTCTCGTCCAACAGTATAAATACAACCTCCCTTGGACCACCTCATCTAGACTCGACAGCTTGCGTAGAGTTTGACCATTAAAATGTCTTCCCCTACCCCTCCCTTCAGCTTGACCCGAGCCATCGTCAACCCCGCCAACTTGAAATGCACCACCCTACCGATCTTCGCTATCAATAACGTCTACTCGAGGGCTTTTCATCTGTACGTCGCGGACCCTTCATCTCAGCCAAATTGCAGTATTATTAAACCAGGTTCCTAGGTCTTGGTTGGGCTTCTTCGTAGCATTGTACGTACCCATCCTGCTCTCGTCTCATTGATACTAATTCATCTACTCATCCCCTCACAGCCTCTCATGGTTCGCCTTCTCCCCTCTCATCCCCGAGTCCATCAAAACAGACCTCAAACTCACCTCCCAAGAAATCGGTACGTCCCTCGCCCCTCCCCCTCCCAAAAATCTCACCCCCTCCTATCTAGGTAACTCCAACGTCATGTCACTCTGCGCCACTCTCCTCGTCCGCTTAGTTGTCGGACCCCTCGTTGACCGTACGTCCTACCCCTTCATCTCCAACTCACCATTAATATCATCATGCAGGATACGGGCCTCGGAAAGTAATGGCTACCCTCCTCGTTTTAGGTGCCATACCATCTGGGTTGGCTGGTACGGTCACTACGGTTAATGGATTATACATCATTCGGTTCTTCATCGGTATACTCGGTGGAACGTTCGTCACTTGTCAAGCTTGGACTACAGCTTTCTTCGATAAGAGCGTCGTCGGTAGAGGTACGTCTCAACCTCTCATGTACCTCACTCGTGATTTGCTGACTATAAGTTGGTCGTAGCGAATGCTTTGGCTGGTGGTTGGGGTAACGCCGGAGGTCAGCTATTCCCCCCTCCCCCTCTCTTCCAAACACTAATCGACCCCCCACCGAAATCCCACAAAGGCGGAGTAACCTTCATAGTAATGATCGCACTCTACAACACCCTCATAGCGGACGGTCTCTCAAAACATGTAGCCTGGCGAGCAGCATTCGCAATCGTACCTGTACCAATCCTCCTAGGCACAGCCGCACTTGTCATGATTTTCGGACAAGATCACCCGGCTGGTCGGTGGGCTGATAGGTTCAAAACTCCTGGTGTCGTTGGGCGTGGCTCCGAGGAATTGGACGAGGGGGATGAGAAGGAGTTGGATGGTGAGAAGGGGGTGAAGGGAGGTGATGTTCAGGTTCAAGTGTCTGAGGCTACGGAGTTTGCTCCTGATTTACGTTAGTCTTCCTCGCCTATTCGTTCCCTAACCCCAACTTACCCCCTCCCCACCCTCTTTTTTCGGCCTGTTAGCACCGACGTCCACCCTCGACATAGCAGTTAACAAACCAGTCACATGGGAAGTAGCAGCCCAAGTCATCCGTAACCCCCTCACTTGGCTTCCCTCTCTTGCTTATTTGACCACCTTTGGCTATGAATTGGCCATTGACGCCAATTTGGCGAATGTTTTGTATGCTTTGTACAAGAATAAGACATTTGGGCAGACCAAGGCTGGATATGTGAGCTTTCCCCGGTCCCCCTTTTTTTTTGATGGGCGGGTTGATTAAGGTGTGTGGTAGATTGCGAGTATTTTTGGGTTGTTGAATATCGTTACTAGGCCGCTTGGTTAGTCCTCCCTCGTCCTTTTCCTCAAATATCGGTTTGTAACCTGTTTAATTCGTGAGTGATCTAGGTGGCTACTTTGGTGATTTCATTTACCGGTACCGCGGCGTATGTCACTCGTCGCTCCCTCTCCTCTCCCTCACACCATTAATGCTCACTCCACTTAGGTCCCAGGCAAGAAATACCTCACAATCACTTGTGGCCTACTCCAAGGTCTCATGTCGATCGGACTTGGGTTGTACATGGATAGCCATCCTCATCCCGATCGTGAGCACTTGCCCTACATATTACATATGTTGAAACACTCTTGCTGACGCGAGTGTGTATGAAGTGACTGTCATAATCGTGTTCATCGTGTTCATGGCGATTTTTAACGAAGTTGGGAATGGAGCGAATTTCGCTTTGGTCCCTCATTGTAATCCCAGTATGTTCTCCGCGCTCGTTTTTCGATACGAGGAAAACGTGTTGACTTTATTTTGTTCTGGGCTCAGATTCAAATGGCTTGATGGTTAGTGGACCTTGACCTCGCCGCAGCGTCCTTCAATACTAACGGACGCGATAGAGCGGAATCGTCGGCGCTTGTGGGAACGTTGGAGGGATCTTGTTCGCCATGATTTTCAGATTCCAGCCGACACCAGCTGGCAAAGCTTTCTGGATTTCTGGTGCGATGGCTCTGGTAAGTGTTGGCCATGCTAGTCCTCTCCAGCGCCGCGTTGACGAAATTTGGCTCTGGAAGGCTGTGAATATGGTTATTGTGGTCATCCCTGTTCCTGCTTTGTGAGCTGAGGTGTGAGTTGAGGTCCAGGAGGGTTTGGGGCTGTTATGATATTCGTTCGAGCTTTGTATGCGAGTTGGTTGTGCCAATGCTACAGGATGTCGACGTAGGGTTAGGGGCACGGCGTACCCCAGTCGCCGTTACTTGTTAAGTCACAAATCGAACCATCGGCATGTCACGCTGGAGTTCCCCCTCTCCAATAAGTCTCTCTCTCGGTCTCCAATGTTCGGCATCCTCGGCGATCCAAACCTGAAGCTTTGAAGACATGTGCCACTAGTACCGCCCCACGACTTGGCCATAAATTTGCTTCTCCTCGGTGGAGTCGAACAGCGTGGCGTTTGTGAGCTAATTGAGTTCCTTATCTCTTGGACGTTCCTTCGGCGAGTACCCCAATCAGAACTTCCAGAGCTATTCTTTTCGCCGCTTGTTTTAAAACTGTTCCATGTACTTATTCTCCAAAACAGCCAAGGTGGCCAAGGCGCCTCGTGATCCTTATCTTTCACGGCGTGAATTCCATACATCAACTCGAATCAAGATGCGATTTGGAATATACTCGTCGGCGACTCGGATGATCAGTGCGAGCAACCGGGGCTCTTGTGATAGAAAATCCTAGGTCTACCTTTGGCACTGCATCAAAGGCAGTCGCGAGATGGTGCCCAAGGAGCATTCCAGCGACTCTTCCCAGTCCGAACTCGCCTCTTCAGATGTTTCCTTGAACATCCCACTGGATTCCTCGTCTCTCGCAACCTCCCTGCTTCCATCCTCCTCTGATGAGCTTGTATTCAAACCAACACACGGCGGGCAGAGCAGCGATCCCCGTCTACCGGTTTCCTATCCACCTCTCCCCCAAGACGAGACACCGACTATCGTAGCGCAACAGGTACCCATATACCCCAGCATAAATGGTCCTCAAACCGACTGAATGTTTTGTAGGATCAAGGGACGCCGGATAATTGGGTGAAACGGGTGAGTCCTCTTTTTCTCCCGCGAGTTTTGATGATCATTGTGTACCTCACGATAAACTCCTAGAACCCAGATTTGATAAGACTGACCGGCAAACATCCCTTCAATTGCGAAGCACCCCTTGCGCCTCTGTTCGACGCAGTACGTTTCGTATCCCTCCCGTCACCTATTCCGAGCCCACTCACCCTAATTTGAATTTACCTTCATTGGTAGGGATTCTTAACACCCGCTCACTTGCACTTTGTCCGAAATCACGGAGCTGTCCCTCACGTCCCACAAGAACAAGTCCCAGAATGGAGGATCCGAGTTCACGGTCTCGTAAACCAAGAATTCGCCTTTTCCTTGAAAGATCTTCAATCCATGTTCCCGGTCGTAACATTACCCGTCACATTAGTATGTGCTGGTAATAGACGAAAAGAACAAAACGTCGTTAGGAAAACTTTAGGGTTTAATTGGGGTGTGGCCGGGGGTGAGTACAAGTTCATATCTACCTTGTATTACTTTGTTTTCGGTTCGGATCTCCGTTTGGTATTCATTGACTTGTGGTGGTAGCTTCAACTGCTCTGTGGACTGGGGTATTCCTCGCCGACATATTGGAATACGTCAAACCCCTCCGCCCTCAAGCCAAATATGTAGTGTTCGAAGGAGGAGATAGCTTACCTCAAGGCCCCTACGGGACTTCTCAACGTCTCTCGTGGGCTATTAGTAGAGAGAGAGGGATGTTGATCGGTGAGTGATATCCTAGTTACTCGTTCATTCATTTGACAAAATTGGTGCTTTGAAGCTTGGAGGATGAACGGTACACCTCTCGAACCGGATCATGGATTCCCAGTTAGACTCGTCGTTCCCGGTCAGATCGGTGGAAGGTCAGTTAAAGTGAGTTAACTTGACTACATCAAGTCACCAAACATATCCTGATCTGTCGTTCCTTGGAAAAGTGGTTGAAAAGAGTCGAGGTTAGCGCTCAAGAAAGTCAACACCACGTATGTACTTTCTCCCGCCTCCTCCCGACTTTGTGATTTATCATGCGAGTTTAGTTGCACTTTTGGGTATGTTGCTTTTCGTTGCTGTCAGGCGAGAGAGGAGGGAAGGTTAACCGGGTATTTTGTCAGGATAACAAAATACTGCCTACGCAAGTCATGCCCGACCAAGCTCGAGCCGAGAGGCATTGGTGGTACGATCCAAGGTACTCGTTTCGTTCTTGCCTTCCTCACCACGAACTCTGACCCTTACATTTCCCGATAATGTAAAGATACATCATCACGTATGTCCATCACTCTTCCCCATCTCCCAAAATAACAAGAGCTAATGAGAAAACCTTGGACTTGAAGCGAGCTCAACGTGAACAGCGCCATCGCTAAACCAGATCATAACGAAATCCTACAAATAACATCTCCGCCTCCACACCACTTACCGAACTCAGATGACGTCCCGCCCTCTTACACTCTTCGCGGTTATGCTTATGCGGGTGGGGGACGCCGCATCACTCGCGTCGAGATCTCGTTGGACGAAGGTGAAACTTGGACGCTTGCTGATATGTAAGATCTCCCTCGGCCCGGGAAGAACCCCACACTGATGGTGGTTGTCATAGCGAGTATCCAGAGGATTTGTATCGAGCTGTATGTCATAACGATTCGGTTTATGGGACTTTGGACCTTACAGATCGTGATACATCCTTGTGAGTTCTCCAGTCTTTCATATGCACTTTCCAACGCTCTAACCATAGTCCCGTATTGGATGTAGTTGTTGGTGTTTTTGGACCTTTGAAGTCCCCCATCATGTATTGGTCGGTTGTAACGCCCTGATGGTTAGAGCGATGGATGAAGGACTTGGGTTTCAACCTCGAGATATGTAAGCACGCTCTTTGACTAGGTTTGAATTTGTCGCGAGTTCATCTGATGAAATGCAGGTATTGGCATGCGCTAGGGATGATGAATAATTGGTCAGTCTGTTGGTTGTCACACAGACCAAGCCTTGGCTCAAGGGTTTCGTCTAGGTGGTTCCGAGTGGCGATACACAAAACCGTCAATGGTGATTCTACATTGCTCCAATTCGAGCATCCCACACTGGCTGGAACATTATCTGGGGGATGGATGGAGGTTCTTAAAATATTTTCATTATTCTCTACGCTCACTCTAACCAAAAAAAAATGTGTGTTGAACAGCGGCTGAAAAATGTCGGAGAAGACATCACGAAACCCAAGTTTGGCGATCTCGACACTCTCCCCCGATTTCGACAACCTCCACCACCTGTCGAAGAAGTTTCGATGACTAAACCCGGTGTGAACCGAAAGATTACACCGGAAGAATTGATAGCGCAAGACAGGCAAAAACCTTGGTTTGTTGTTAATGGTGAGGTGTATGATGGGACGGCGTATTTGAACGAACACCCTGGAGGTGGGGATTCAATTTTGTTGGTTGCTGGGGAAGATGCGTCGGAAGATTTCTTTGCTATACATTCTACGGAGGGCAAGATTAAACTCGCAGCTGTGCGTTCGCATTCGCGTTCACGCTTCACATTCTCTTTACTAACCATGTTGTGCAGCACCACATCGGGACGCTCACCAAGGCCATCACGAAGACGACGGCCCCACCAAAACCAGACACTGAAGGAGCTTTCCTTGAGCGAACGACGTGGAAGTCAGCCAAGCTCGTCAATATCCAAAAGGTCAACTATGATTCGTACCTCTATCGATTTGCTCTGCCGCGGGAAGACCAACTGCTTGGCCTCCCCGTAGGACAACATGTCTTTGTCCGTTTGCGACGGAAAGATACGGGAGAGGTTGTGCAACGAGCATATACCCCAGTCTCCAAGCAAGGAGCTATCGGTTTCATCGAATTCTTGATCAAGTGAGTTCCCCCACGCTTGGAATACATGATTGAGTTAACACGCATTTTGCGTTAGGCTTTACCTCCCCACTCTAGAATATCCAGTTGGAGGGAAGATGACTAGTTGCTTCCACAAACTCGTAATAGGGGATAGCGTTGAGCTTAAAGGTCCATTGGGCTCCTTCGTCTGGGACGGACCTGGCTCGGCCGTGTGGAAGGGTGTAAGGAGGATCCTGAAGGAGGTCGGGATGATTTGTGGTGGTAGTGGTGCGTGGTAGCTCCCTGACATCCTTGTCCCAATATTAATTCGCCGGGACGCAGGCGTCACTCCCATTCTACAAGTCCTTCGAGCCATCCTCGACAATGCCGAGGATCCTGTCAAAATCTGGGTGATCTCTGCAAACAAGACAGAAGCCGATATATTGTGCAGACAAGAGCTGGACTCCTTGTTCACTTTGCATGGCCAAGACAGGTTCAAGCTTCACTACACGCTCAGTAAAGTGCCAGAGGCATGGTGCTATAGTACTGGGAGGATCAACGACGTGATGATGGCAGAACATTTACCAGCACCTTCGGAACATAGTCTGATCACGGTTTGTGGACCTGATGCGATGATCTCCCACTCAGTCAAACCGGGGCTTCAGCGGTTAGGATGGGACATCGACAGCTCCCTCGTTGTATTTTGAGACTCGGTACTCAGTAGAGCAACGTGAATCGCATCGAATGGTGTTCGAATTATGGTTCAATGCACCCCAATGCGTGAGACAGACCCGAAGTATGGCGAAAAAACTAGAGACGCAATAATGATATAAGTATATGCGCCAAACGGATAACATTGCAGTGCAATCACCGCTTCAAGCTGTGTTGTCGCCGTGAAGACGACGGTCGCTTCACAGGTTTCGCTATTTCACCACAGCTCCCTCGTCATCAGGCTCCAGTTCAACTCCATGGTCAAGAACCTTAAGATCGACAATTCGTTCAGGTAACAGAGCCCAAGAACTGCGGCCCGGCGGGATTACTGTATTTGATGTGAAGCCTCACCGACTCGGATTTGAACCTGTCTAGGTTCGAGCAATTTAGAAATGGACGTTGCGCAAAGTTTCGCGCAAGGGCGGAAGTGGTGGAAGATGGGACTGAAGATAAAGTTGGCGGTGTATCTGTTTGTGAAAACTCATATTCCAAGTTTGCATCCATATCTGGCTCCCGACTACTTCCACCTGGGCCCTCTCAACTTGAAGGGGCGTGCAGCCGTTGCGAAATGAGATGGGAGACTTGTCCGAAGTCAAGCATGGGACTGGTACTGACGCCATCGTTTTTGCACATATACACCACCTCCGGTAATAATATTGGTTTTCGATCATAAGGTTGCCGTCTGCTACATTGCACCGTCGCCACACGCCCCCTCGCCATCTCGGAATCACAAAACAGTCTTACAAACGGAAAGGGATATCACTGTTAAGCTTCTGCAGAAAGAGGCTCAGAAGTCACAGCGGCACCATTCCCAGCGCCGACGGCAGTGCCATTGGCCGCACCAATGGGCCACGATGATTTGACGCTATTGGTTGTGCATCAATGTAGATCCATACACATTGTCATGGAATGCGTCACTTACGAGTCGATCACGGACACGACAAGGGTGGTATCGTGGACATCGTGATCACCGCCGTCCTCGGTATTATACTACAGGTTCAGTGGTTTAGGTGACGGGTTGAGGTTCGACTCGAAGAGCAAAGCGGACAGCACTCACGGTGTAATTGGTGACCCAGGGGACCGGTTTGTCCTGCAGAAGGACGTGAGTTAGAGTAGGGCATTGAGAGGGTTTTTCACTCACCACATGGGTGTCGAGTTGATGGACATCCCGAAGCTTCCCGTCCACGACGACTCTGAATAGGAGCTCGAGTTGCCTCTCACGGGTGCTATCCGGGTTAATCACAATGGTGCTTTGGCGGGCAATGCCCGAGCCTCCATGCGTGACCTCGAGAGGATTATTGGATGCTTGCAAGGTGTACGCTTGTAGGTCAGTGTCATCCTGGAACTGGGGCTTGACTTTGACGTCTTGCGTCCAAGCGGCCGTAGCAGTCTGTTGAGATGAAATTACACGGCATTGAGTGGGTTTGCTCAGCAATCGAACAAGTCAGTGATGGAAGACGACTCACACCGAATATGAAGGCAATATTATTCTTGGGCAAAGTGACAAACGCCCTGTGTTGGGACACGGAGTCGACTGCGAATTTGGGTGGGGGGGGAGGTGGACCCGCCATTGTGAAAAAGTGAAGTGATTGCAAGGGATGACAATAGGAATGAGGGATGGAGAATGGGGGGATGAGCTGAGGACGAGCCCTTATATACCATTTTACACCTGGATCGAGTCGCAAATCGGAGCAGTAGGTTTCGGTGGGTGAATTTCGCCGTCATTCCAGGAGCCCTAGAGCTGTGTATGATCGTTCTGTGTCCTTGCTAGGCACAAGCCCTCCGCCGCTCACATGGGCATCCACCGCCGATACAAACTCAACAACAGGGAAAGGCACAGAGACCACACCTTCGTTTCCATTTTGAAAACAGGTTGGTTTCCGGTGGTTGGGCTTCGTCGTTCTTCCTGGACGCAAGGGTTGGCTATGATGGTCCTGTGAACTCGCTAATGTAAGTCCTCCGTCGCTCATATAGAAATCTACCGTCAACGAAAACTCAATAAGAGTGAAAGGCACACAAACTACGCCCTTGTCCTCCCATCTTGAGACAGCGGTCTTCAGGGGAATAGGGGGTAGTGTGAGAATGCATAGGTCGATGAATAGCTTGGCACCCTATGAGGTGATGCAACAGTGATTCTGCCGAGGTAGTTGTGAGGTAATCGGAGTCGCACAAGAGCCGCGTGTGACAGTGTAGTCGATGTTCACAATGGTAAGGTTAAGGCACTTGACTCGGGAATGGCGCAATTGAGCGTCAGCGACTTGTCCGGGGTGGGGATTTCTGCATTATCAGTGTAGATTCAACGGAGTCCATACATCACGGAGGAAGCCAAAGATCGCGTAAATTTGGTGCTGGCAGGTGTAGGAGGTGCCTGAGCTGAAAATGACTGGAGGAAACCCACCGCTCATTAGTGCCCAAAATTCACCAACATCAAATGTTCGCTCGCAGAAAGATTGTATCTCCCTCATCCAACCTCGGATCGAGTTGTTGGAGTGCACCTTTGCGCTCCCAGATACAGTCCGTCGAATTGAAGACAAAGTGCCGTCATAACACACAGGCACAGGCACTCAATCTCGGAAAGAGGCGACGGGGGAGCACGAGACGGTCTGACTTCTGGAACGAGTCCACAGTATGAATTATTGATGAACTCACTTGAGAATGGTCCGTAGAATCGGAGTGAGGTACTCACCGATGGGTTAGATATTGTTACCGTGACCAAGGGGTGATGGAGCGTAACGCGCTTTTTGACAGCTATTCGTCATCAATATGATCGCAATTTTGGGACAGATAGCTTCGCACTGAATGTTCGTGTGAGAGCTCCCCTTGAGTGAAAACAGCTTTCCCACAGTTTCTTCGCAATATCTCCGCGGGTCTTGTCCTTACCTCGTAGGACCCTTCAAGTTTGCGTCAATTTACACACACACCATCTGTCTATTTGTCTCACAGGGAAATGACGACGAACAGCGAAGAAGTGAACAAGCAAAGCTCAGAAGTCAGACCGTTCCAGCATGCATCGCGTCACCTCTTACCGAGAAGGAGTGCCTGTGCGAGTGTTGTTTGGACATTCCCCTGTTCAACGGCCAGTACCTGGGAGTGCAGAGGGTCACAGAGGGTCGCTCCAGAAATTTCAGCTGGGATCGCGAAGAACGAGACCGGACCTCTCAGTCAGCAAATATCTCGATGTAAGGGGTTTCCTTCAACCGCTTTCAGCTCCTCCTACGCCTGCCAGCACCAAATTTACACGATCTCTGGTTTCTTCCGTGACATATGGACTCCGTTAACTCCACACTGCCCAGCAGAAATCTTCACCCCGGAGAAGTCGCTGACGTTCGAGTGCGCTATTCCCCGAATCAGTGCCTTAACCTTACGATTCTGAACCATCGACTACACGCGGCTCTTGCGCGACTCCGATTACCTTTCTCACAACTAGCTCGGCAGAATTACTGCTGCATCACCTCACCTGAGGGTGCCAAGGTGCGAGCTAGCAATGCATCGACTTGTGCACTCTCACACTACCCCCTGTTCCCCTGAAGGCCGCTGTCTCAAGATGGGAGGACAAGGGGATAGTTTGCGTACCTTTCACTCTTATTGAATTTCGTTGACGGTGGATTTCTATGTGAGCGATGGAGGACTTACAATACCGAGTTCACAGGACCATCATAGCCAGCCCTTGGGTCCAGGAGCAACGGTGAAACCCAACCACCGAAAGCCAGCCTGTATTCAAGATGGAAATGAAGGGGGGGTCTCTGTGCCTTTCTCTGTTGTTGAGTTTGTATCGAAGGTGGATGCCCATGTGAGCGGCGGAGGGTTTATGCTTAGCAAGGGCACAGAACCATCATACACAGCCCTAGGGCTCCAGGAACGGCGGAGAAATTCACCCGCCGAAACTACTGCTCGGATTTGCGACTCAATCCAGGTGTAAAATGGTATAAAAGGGCTCGTCCTCAGTTCATCCCCCCATTCTCCATCCCTCATTCCTATTGTCATCCCTTGCAATCACTTCACTTTTTCACAATGGCGAGCCCACCTCCCCCCCACCCAAATCCGCAGTCGAATCCGTGTCCCAACACAGGGCGTTTGTCACTTTGCCCAAGAATACTATTGCCTTCATATTCGGCGTGAGTCGTCTTCCGTTACTCACTTGCTCGATTGCTGAGCAGACCCACTCAATACCGTGTAATTTCATCTCAACAGACTGCTACGGCCGCTTATACGCAAGACGTCAAAGTCAAGCTCCAGTTCCAGGACGACACTGACCTACAAGCCTACACCTTGCAAGCATCCAATAATCCTCTCGAAGTCACGCATGGAGGCTCGGGAATTGCCCGCCAAAGCACCATTGTGATTAACCCGGATAGCACCCGTGAGAGGCAACTCGAGCTCCTATTCAGGATTGTGGTCGACGGAAAACATCGGGATATCCGCCAACTCGACACCCATGTGGTGAGTGAAACGACCTTCAAATGCCCTGCTCTACATTTAACATCGGGTCCTTCTGCAGAACAAACCGGTCCCCTGGGTCACCAATTACACCGTGAGTGTTGTCCGCTTTGCTCTTCGAGTCGAACCTCAACCCGTCACCCAAACCACTGAACCTGCAGTATAATACCGAAGACGGCGGTGATCACGATGTCCACGATACCACCCTTGTCGTGTCCGTGATCGACACGTAAGTGACACATTCCATGACAATGTGCATGAATCTACATTGATGCACACCCAACAGCGTCAAATCACCGTGGGCCAATGGTGCGGCCTATGGCGTTGCCGATGGCGCTGCCGATGGCGTTGGCGCTACAAATGGTGCTGCTGTAGCTTCTGAGCCTCTTTCTGCAGAAGCTTAACAGTGATATCCCTTACCGTTTGTGAGACTGTTTTGTAATTCCGAGACGCCAGTGGCGGCGGGGTTGTGTGGCGATGGAACATGCGGGAATGACGTTCGTAGTCGAAAATGATATTTGTTGCTGCCAGAGGCATGGTGCTATAGCACCGGGAGAATCAAAAGACATGACGATGGCAGAAACATTTACCATCGTCTTCGGAGCATCTTCTGATGATGGTTTGTGGACCTGATGCTATGAGACTCAGTTGAGACTCGACACTAAGCAGAGCAACGTGAATCACATCGAGTGGTGTTTGAATCATAATTCAATAGATGCATCCGAATGCACGAGGTAGATGGGAATATAAAGATGCAATAATGATATATATATACTCCAAACAAGATAACACTTCAATCACCGCTTGTGTTTTCGCCGTGAGGACGACGATCGCTTCACAGGTTTCGCTAGTTCGCCATAGCTTTCCTCGCCGTCCAGTTCTCCATGACGTTCAATTCCTTCTACATATCCCTCACCCATGAAGACGGGGATACCCCCAGCGCCTCCGTGAGCGAGAAATCCCTTCTTCTTACTTTTCGAGCCAACACCGACCAAGACGCCACTATCCAAATCCAGCTCCGCATCGACATCGTGATCCTCGAAGGGACTTGTGTTGGCTCGAATCAGCTCCTCGTCGAGAGTGCCTCGCCGTTGACTCCGGCTTTGGCTGCGGCTTCGGTTGCCTTTGGACGGGTGGGGAGTCCCTCGAGGGCGAGGGGCATCTGCCTTGGTACGAATGGGAACCTCACGGGAAGTTGACCCGCGATCCAACGACGATTTATCCCCAGGAAATGGCACCGAGATAAATTCGGGATCGGGTGCAGAGTTCGATAGAGACAGAGGGTCCTCATCGTCATCACTATTCTCATAAACGAGCGTAGGTCGAGGATGTGGGGGAGACGGCGGCTTTGCTCGAGCGGGAGGGCGAGGGCGACGAGGGGAAGTAAGGGGAAGGGGAGACATTGGCGGTCGTTTAGAAAAGATCCCATTCTTGCTGAGATTTGCCTTTCGATCGAGCGGTGACGAGGAGCTGTCTTCGGATAACGGTTGGGCTTGTCGCCTGGGTGGAGTGGAAGGGCGTTCCGGCGCACCAACTCGCTTGGCCTGTGGTACAGTGTCCACCTCAACGTCCATCAAAGAGTCCCTTCTGGAATCCCTTCGGCCGGTCTCTCCGACCCCACTTTCGCGAGGCCAATAAGACATCTCAAGGTCAGCGGGGACCATAGGTGGCGTGTTGGGCATCCGATCATCAGGACTTGTCCCCTCGTTGTCATTGTCAGAACATAGGGACGGGGTTGTAAGATCAGTCACCGACATCGAAGGCCAGTTGCGGAACGGTAGGGGTGCGTGATTTGGTTGGGCGGGAGGTGGATACGACCGAGATAGAGAGGATTTTCCTTGGAAGAAGTTGGACGTCGAAGAGTTGGAGAGGGAGGAATGGTTCGTTGACTGAGAGCTACTTGCAGAACTGCCAGTGGCAGAAGGGACCAAATGCGAAGACTGTGCCTGAGAATTCGTCATACGACGCTTGGACGAAACTGCGATACAATAAGAGGGAGATCAAATTCAGATACTGGGTTAACGAGGAAGTTACTTACCCTCCGGGTTGCGATTCTCTCCAGCGCCTGCCGTCCACTCGTCCCGCTTCCTCTTCTCACCGGCTTGTACCTCTTTGCCCTTGTTTGTCAGTACAGGCCTAGAGGCAACTGGTAGGGGGCCAGGTAGTCCATATTTTCTCAAGACATCATTAGAATCCGAATGTCGTAGAGCCTTCCTAACAGGATCTGGATGGATACTCCTCGACGGACCACTTTCCAACCTCGACGTAGATGCCGATAAAGATGAAGGTGCACGAAATCCAGCGAGAGGTCCAGCAGGCCCCGTCCCACCAACTTTCCGGAGTCGTACAGTCTTCATCTCACTCAAGAATGCCGCCATCTTATCACTCGATATACCCACAGTTGGCTGACCCCGTCGCTTTGCAACACCAATACCTGGGACGTTGATGGGAGCTTCGACGGGTGGAGATTTATGTTTGAGCAAGGAGCGAGCTGATGCTATGAGAGCCTCTGCGTCTGCGTCTGTTGGGGGTGAAACGGATGCTCCTGCTGTTGAAGGGCCTGGTATGGAAGTCGATCTTGACCTGTGTCGAGGGATCGGATTGGAGCGCGAGCCAGAAGGTGGCGGGGGCGGAGGAGGTGGTGGTGGAGGTGGATGATGGGAGGATAAAGGTATGGGCTGGGATTCAGATGTGGTCTCTGACCGGGTAGCAAGCTGTACGCACAAGAAGTCAGATGGTCGTAGAAAACTAGTTGAGTAATGTGATTGAGTTTACAAACCTCGTTTTTCAACCTTCGAACCTCCTCTTCCAGCATCTTGATTCTTTCCTTATCTCGATCTCTCTCTGCTTGAATGACAGCATCCCTTTCCCTAACTCGCTCATTCTCCTTTTCCCTCATAATCGCAATATTCCTTTCCTTCTCCCTCTCTTTTAAAGAATCCCGCCTTTCCCTCTCCTTCACTCTCTCCTGCTCTACCTCCTCTTCCCACTGCCGTTCCTTTCTCAAATGCTCCTCCCTCGCAGCGGACAACTCCTGCTCTTTACCCCGTATCCGCAGATCCCCCGATGTATCAGGCGGTAAACTGTCGTCACGCTCATAATCTGCATAGTCTGAATCTGCATCATCAGACTCAGCCCGAGCTTTCCCCTTGGACTTGGAGGGTGGATAGGGAGAATCAATGAACGAATGTTCGCCCCTCAAGTTCCGTCGAATACCCCCGATGATAGACGTGTCCTCGGTAGCCCTACCTTTCCCCTTGGGTGAAGCAGGGACACCAGGGGATGTCGTCGGCAGTAAAATGGAGTAATCCGCTTCGTCCGGATTAGCCTGGAACATCTTCACTGCGTCGTGGACTGACGGCACTGACTTTGGACGTAGGGGTGAGGTAGGGCCTGAGATATCAGGATACAAGCCCGAATGGTTAGGATTAGTTCCTTCAGTCAAGATTTGGATCCTGCGGTGCGAAGGCCCGGCAATGTTTGCCCCAGGTAAGAGAGTGCCTGGCGCGGAAGAGCCGTGTTGCTCAGTTATCACCTCTGACGCGAAATGAACGTGCCGTTTATCCCCCAAGGATGAGCGAGGAGCTTCTGGTTCCATGGAGTCTGACCTGGGAAAGAGGGAGCCGGGCATTGTGATGGAAGGCCTTCGGCGAAGGTGTCGATGCAAGGGAGGAGGTGTGGGAGAACGAGAAGAATCAGATGAGCTCTCTACAGAAATATTTATCGCCGAAACTTCATCTTAGATTAGATGAGGATGTACGAACCTTCAACAGCATCGTGGTCCACTGCGACTACAGGCCGCGACGGTGACCTCCTCGCTGGCACGCGTCGATCAGGAGTAGACGGCCGAGGTTTATCGAAAGGAGTTGGTGGGGGTGAACATGACGGACTAGCGCGTCGCTGTTGGCGTCCTGCACGCTTCGAAGGAATCACGACTGTCCCTTCACGTCTCAGCCTACCTGTCTCGTATCCTCTCAGGTCATCCCTCTTCTTCTTCCTCGACCTATCCCTCCTTTCCCTTTCCTCCACGTCACTCCCAACCACATCTTCACCCAATCTAACGCGTGAACTGGAAGCTTTTGGCTGAGTCTGATGAAGAGGGTGAGCAGGAGGCCAAAGCATACCAACTGTGAGTGAACTCTAGCTACGACGTACCTCCACCGGTGTTCCCCCCGTAGCAGTGGTGGCAAAAGATTCGAATTCGCGGGATATGTAGCTCAGAACATTAGAAAATATGCCGCCAGATTGGGCTGGCGCACGCTCGCTTGGTGCCATGGGTCTGTTCTGTGGTGGACGGAGCAGAAAACAACAAGTCCAAATAAGGTAATCCGTGTCTCAGTTTTTTCCCTCACTGTGTGCATCTTTCGGTGTTGTTCGACTTGTTGTACGGACGCATGTATTTTCTTCTTCATGATTTCTGCCAAATTATTAGTGATCGTGCTTGCGAATGCTCGTCGATATCCGACCTGAGGTCAGGCTCCACAGATCAGTTGCAAAAATGTACACGACTCGGCCGTGCCACTAGCCCACACATGTCAGATGCGTGCGAGACCGCTTTACTTGAGACTGTGACGTTCATTGGTGAGCCGAATTCATCACCAACATCATCGGGCCTCGATAGCCCTTCCCTGAGTGCATCATGAGCGCCTGCCTGGAAGCATGGCCTTCAGCTTGAACCTCGTCCTCGACGTTGAACCATCACGGTCACGACTTGTCACATATCACACGCCAACTATGGCGAGACTGCCAAGTCCCGTACTTACACTGGCAACAGCCTGAGATCTAAGTTACTGCAGAAATCAGTGACGGGAATCGTCTCGGACCCGCCTTTCCGTATGTGTTATAAGTTAGTTTTATGGGGTTCGTTATCAGGGCAACGTGTTCAGGGTGGTACACATCACATGTCCATCAGTGCTAGCCTGAGATCGCCTACTGAACTTTGTTTGAGAAGCAGTACGAGTGCAGTGTATTCTGTCTATGCACCCTTCTGGCGACCTCTCTCTTAGAGTTCTTCACCACACTGGCCGATGGCACCCTTGACCAAGCCCTCACACAACCGATACGCGGTCTTGGTTGGACCCGTGGCCTGCGGAAAGGTGCGTACATTTCGAATACAATCAGCGCTTATTTCCGTCCTCAAAAACTCACGGAATATCATTCCGCTTCCTAGACATCACTCCTGCAAGAATGGAGCTCTCCCGGGTCGAACTCCAGGACATGGGCTGCATTATCCGATCCTTCCCTTCGACCAGCTTCAGTCCATTCGACTGACACAAAGTATACACCGACACTCGCCAGTGTTGAGAGTCATACGATCAGAGATGTTAAACGGCCACGAACTAACTTGATTGTTCGGGATACTGAAGGCCTGGAGGAGTACGATTGCTGGAGACCTCACTACTATCGCAACGCATGCGTTGTAGTGTTCTGCTTTGCCATCGACGATCGTGAGAAGTTCGATGGTCTGCAGGAAGGAGTACGTTGTTCCCTCCCCTTTCACTATGACTATGGGACGCTGCTTAGGACTGTCTTGTGCGCAGCTTCTCCAACGAGTCAAAGAAGATTCTAAGGGAATTCCGATGCTCCTTGTTGGGTGTAAGAGAGACCTGAGACGTGATCGCGAAACCATTGAGGCTCTCAAAAAGAAGGGTTTGCGGCCCGTTGCGTCTGACGAGGTCTGCATCCCCGATTTCCTCTCTCAGGATGCTCAACTTAAATCTTCCGCCTTTTCGCCAGGGAATCCAACTTGCGAGAGCGATTGGCGCCCTACATTACTTCGAATGTTCTGCCAAGTCAGGTGATGGAGTTAAAGAAGTATCAGATTACGCTCTTCGTCACGGTTTTGAGTCTTCCTTGACTCAGACCTTGCGAAGTATCGCACGTATCTTTCGCAGTGCTTCTCCTCTGCCCGCGGAACTACAGGCGCTGAAACAAGCGCAGAAAGTTCTTCTTGAGGCACAGCAAACAAGACCTCACAGACATACCACCAGGGTACGCACCTCCAATACTCGATTTGGAGCGTCAACAGTCTACTAACACTCCTTGACATTGTCCTCAATAGGTAAACCGACGTGATCGCCCTCTCCCTCGCCTTCCAACGGATGATAGGTCTCCCTCGCCAGTCATATCCTCCTTCACCACGACCACGTACTCTATACTCGGCACAGATGACACACTCTCCGATGCAGCCCCTCCCTCCTTGAACGACCCGACCACTAGGAACTCGTTCCCAAGTTTCCCTTCGGACAGCCTTACGGATATACCATACTCAGCGCTTGCCTCTGGACGCTGGCGGAGCCCTCTCGGCTCCTTTCAACAACGCTCCCACTGATCGCCTGCCGCAATACCTAACTCACACTGAACTCGTCGCTCGGCGTTTGGTCAATCTACCGATAGTACACCGCGTCCAGCGGACCCGAATCCCTCTCCAGTGTGGACTTGGTGTTCCGTGGCAGCATTGCAGTTGGGAGCACAAATCATCTCCTTCGCTTCGCTTTCTTTCACGATACCTGCCCTTCCTCAATTGATAATGGTTAGTGAGAACGATGCTATCATTCACCTGTACGATACTGTGGATACTCTCCCTGATTGTTTGCTCATCCTTGTGTTTCCTTTCTCTTCGTTGGTTCCAGCGTAAGGAAGACTATGTTAGTCTGTATGACTCTGATTGTAAGTCCAATGAGATGAACGTTGCTGTAGTCTATAGAACGATGACCGCAGAATCATGACCTGTTCTCGCGCTTGTGCCGATTTCCCCAAGTTATATAACTCGAACATGATCCTGATGCGAAAGACGCAAAACGCTGGTCGAGTTGGGACGTTTACTCAAACCTGGCAGAGAACGAGCCAATGCACCGTCAGAATGGCGAGAGATATGGGCAAGTCTTGTACATCATAGATATACATTGCATTCGACAAAAAAAAACAGACAGCACATCACGATCAGAAAAAAACAAAGAAACCGAGAACTAGCCCCAAGTCCACAGCAATAATAATGCTCATATACGTATACGTATCGTTACCATTCCTGCACTCCATTCCCAACCAAATAAAGTCTCACCAAACTAGCCCGTGGCCACCTCTAACCGTTCCGTCACCGATACCCACTATACCCTTGATGACTCTCATAACTCGGCAACGTAGTCGTACTCGACTGAGGACCAGTGGCTCCGATACTAGCGCGAACAGCGGCATACGGGTCTGCATACTGCATCGTCCTACTCATCCCACTTCCACCAACAGGGGAAGTTCCACCACTATTCGCCAACGCACTGACTGGCGCAGGTGGTGCTGCGTACGCAGGAGCATTAAACCCACTAGGCGGAGGGTCCGAGAAAGCACCATAAGCATCCATAGAAGGTCTAGAAGCAGGTGCCGGTACACCCGTATAAGCCGAACTAGCTGGTACAGTCGCCGAGTTGGCAGTGGTACTCGAAACTCCTGAATAACGATTGACGTCTGAGAATGGTGACGCTAGGTTGTTATTGGACTCCTGGCCGAGAGCGGTTGTTCGACGGAATGGTGGTAATTGAGGAGCGCCGGCGCTCTGTTGTCTAGAAGGAGATGTTTCTTGAGGTTGGTGGTATGATTCAACGTCGTCGAATTCCTCTTCGTCACCGAGTTGTTCGGAGGGTATGGAGGGATGGGTGAATGGTGGGTCTCGGGGACGGCCTGTTCGCCCGGCTCGGAAATCGAGGTAGTTGAGGATGAAAGTCGCAGCCCAGAATACTGTGAGGTCGAAAATCGTGAGTACATCGACATCTGGGCGGGGAAGAGGGGAAGAAACCTACTGGCAGCAAGCCAAAAGAAGATGGCGCCAGCTTTCTTAGTCATACACCATCCCGGTAACATTTCAATATAATCAGTCCCTCCTTTCTTGGCATTTGGGTCATTCTTCGCGTCCTTACAACCCGGTTCGGTCCACGCTGATATCGTCGTAATGAAGCTATTTACAGAATGTCAGCGATCAGACAGCGTGCGACGAAGATAGAAAAGTCAGGGCTCACGCAACCAAGAAGGCAAAAGTAGTGCCAGTCCCACTCAAGATGAATCCTACCCTAACCTCCTTCAAAACCCTCGCCATACGATTGAACTTGTCATACTTTTCGTAGATGACGGGGACGAGAAGCATGAATGCAGCAAGCAACATGCCGGTGATGGAGACGAACAAGGCAAAACCTGACAGACCCGCTGAAATCGGAGGACAAGTCAGCCATTGAGCGCCCAAGGATACGACGCAAGTGAAGTCCCATTTGAATGGGAAAGCGTTGAAGAACACGATTGGATAACTTACTGGGTCCAGTACCCCAGTGAGCCTGGAAGCTAGCCACGCTAGCAAAACAAGCCATGGCCAAAAAGTTGAAGAATATTTGTGAAGTGTGGAATATGACTGCAGGTTTCGAAACGATCATCTACACGTCGATAGCCAAACAAAAACGCGTCGTTAGTACTCTATATTCAGTGGACAGCATGACAGCGAAAACGTGACGTAGAAAGGGGCGATGGAGGGCGATCATGAGGACGAAGAAGAGAAAAAGATAATTGACCCATATCCATATTGTCGAGAAGATTGGAATAAAGAGGAGAAAGACAAGTAGTCCTGCCGTCTGCTGGCTTGGCATAGGCGCGACGGCGCGAGGCGGAGGGCAGAGACAAGAACATGGGTCGTTACGTAATCGCTAGTTGGTTGTGATGCATGTGATGGGCCGAGGACAACCGCAGCGTAGCGGTAGCTTTTGGGTGTAGCAATGGCTCGAAGATGTAGACACGAAACGGAGAGTGGAGAAAGGAATACAGGCGAGGATAGAACAGAGAAAAAAATCCAAAGATAAAGGGAGGGGAAAAGGCAAACTCACATCGTCCTCAAACTCTGCCATTCCATGCCCAAGTCCATTCCCAATTCCTCCCGACATCGATGTAGAAAGTGGTACAGATTGTCCTCGCCCTCGTGATCTTGCAGTTGTTCCACCACTGGAGTCAGGTAGAACTTTGTTGGCAGCGTCTTTTAGAGAGTCCAGAAATGTCATGGTGTCCTTCGCGACGTTCCTTATTTACGGTAAAATGAGGTGTCGGCAACCGGAGGGTTGCTGTAATAATTGTGTCCCTTGTTTGATTGCTGTGCAAATGAAGATGGGTGATTCCGCGGTATTAATCGATTGGCGCTGGCGTGTCTAGGGTATGGCGGGCAGATGGTGACGGCTAGGACAGATACAGCAGAGAAATAAGTAGATGCCGTGGGTATGAGCGCAGCGTAAGCGGGCGGTGTTGGAGCTTTTGGTGGTGAGGCAATGTCTGACAGCAATGGTCTTCGCTGCGAAAGCCCCGCAGCCTTACCCAAGTTACCCCCCACTTGATGCCGTAATCATGCAAAACATAGCACTTGGCTCCTATCTCGGGTGCGCAGGCACACAGGCGCAGCAGGGCTCGAGGCTGGAAACAAGTAAAGAACGTGTCCATTAAGGTCCGCAGACTAGAATAAGCGAGGGTGGTTACACAAGCAGTACACTCTAATCCGACAGGAGACACAGGTCTATCAGTAAAACAAAGAGAGATGTCCGTGGAGAATGCGAGATATCAGGATGCCATTAGCCAAGAGAGTATGTAGATTGCAAGAAGAATGGATTCAGTAAAGAAGCCCCAACGCCTAGAAAATGGCATTGATCAATCCACTCCCAACAGCAGAACCTACGGGCACATAAGTAACAGGCCAGCTAGAATCTCTCGTTACCAAATGAAAACTCACCAGCACCAAACCCAACACCACCAGCAGCGCTAGTAGCCATGATGTTCCCCAGACCTCCAAACCTGCTTGGCTTCTTCGGTGGCTCCTGAGGTTCGGCTACAACAACTTGCTGCTGTTGAACAGGTTGCATCGGGGGTTGCATATAAGGATTATATGCAGAGGACTCTTTCTGTCCGTAAGCGGGTGGGGGGTTGTACATTGATACTGGTTGTTGGTATGGCGATGGCGCCGGGGGAGGAGAGTATGGTGCTTGAGGGGCTGAATTGTAGGAGTTGGAAGGGAAGGAGGGTGGGGGAGATTGAGGAGGGGCGTAGGAGGAAGCCCGGGTGGGGAGAGAAGGAGAAGGGGAGATGGATGATGGGGGTAGCTTCTCGACGTAGTTTACTGGGACGAGACCCTGTCGACCATTGATCTTGCCCGTCCACCAATCGTCGTTCGTCTCTGATATGATCTCGATAATGTCGCCAGCGTGGAATGTCAGATCGTTGGGTTCCTAAGATACACCAGCATCAGGAGGCCATACATATAGTCGGAGAGAGAACGAGGCTCACAGATCCTTCTTCGTTGTATCCATAAATGGCTTTGGCCCTCGGGTTCGCAGGTTGCTTTTGAGGTGGGGGAGGAATGTTCCTCCTTTGTGGAGGTGGTACACCAAACCTCCCTCCACCACTCACACCACTGCTGACCGACGGTACCTCAGGCATCGAAGGCGTACTAATCTCCGGCATCGAATTGCCCAAGCCAAGTCTCGAAACACTATCGCTGAGCCGTTCAGCAGTGGGAGGGAACTTTGATATGACTGCATCGGCTTCGGATCTGGAGATGATGTTCTGAGTGACGAGGAAGTTGAGGTTTTGGGTGGTGAGGTTTATGATGTGGGATAGGTAGGCGTCTGTCATGTTGGATATCGCTGAGATTGTAGAAGAGAAATATTATCAAGGATGTTGGAGAATGGAGACAAGGAAGGAGGCGCCGGCGGGAGCTTGCCGTTTGAATTTTCGGGTGTTGCCTCCTGTTTCCTTCCATCACGTTCTGGCTCAGAGTTCAAGGTTGCTTAGGCCAAGCTCCATACTTGTCTCTTGTCTCGTCCAGCTTTCAGGCACTACACAGTGGGTTCCATAATAATTAAGACAAACCAGAACCATTTTGGAATTGCCATGGCCACGAAAGTCCACAGAAACGTCGATATTCATCGTTGTGGGCTGATGCTTTCAACTTTTATGGACTCATCAGCGGAAGAAAACCTGGGACATGGCAAGGGCTCTGCTCGCAATGGTTCATGACAATGTCCAGAGGAGGACCTCCTCGTAGTATCACCGAAGATAGACTCGGGAATGTGGTCGGTGTATTGGGTCCACTGAACCGGGGAAGTACATCAACTCCTTCCCGCTTGTGGCCTGGTTCGCTGGTCGTGTGTCTTGCGGATGAGGAGCGGCGAATTCCTCGGAGGGGAATGAGAGTCGATACCAAACGATCCCGTGGGGGTACATTCTTATTCACTGCCATGTCGCAACAAGATTAGCGTGTTGGACCGTGAAGGTCAACGGAAGGTC
The DNA here is from genome assembly GCA_000697665.1 of Jaapia argillacea MUCL 33604. NCBI lineage: Eukaryota > Fungi > Basidiomycota > Agaricomycetes > Jaapiales > Jaapiaceae > Jaapia > Jaapia argillacea. The sequence goes on from KL197720.1 coordinate 999,031, forward strand.
ATACAATGGTGGAATCGCGATCCGTGGTCAGTTGAGGACTTGAGGTGGTCGTAGTCCATCTCGTAGGGGAAGAATATGAGACGGGGGAGGAACGTACAATTCAGAGCCCCTGGGTCGAAACATCTCGAGATTTACGCTTCAAACAAAATGTAGGAAACAATCTATGAGAGCTCGTTAACACTGGGATGCATTGTACAAGGTTGGTGGACAAGTTGATGGAAGTACAAAGGCAACCTGGAAGTGTCTGAATCACGATCGGCACCGGGACCGACGACGCGTCGGCGTAGTACAGTACCTGTCGTATTTCCCTCCATTATGTCCACCTAAGCTCTGGCCTTCAGGAAACGACTTTGACCCCACGAATATCCACGAAACCAGAACATAATTCGCACAACGACCCACTGTCGCAGATATCCAACATGAGTTTGACGCAGTTACAATACCATGCGCCTCCCAAATGCCACAGAATCTCATCAGAGGCGACTGAGAAGGACGCGAACGTGAGTCGTCTCCTGGCTATATTAGCCACCCTACTGACGGAGGCGTTGTTTTGGCTGTTCCTTGTGGATTTCCTTGCGATTTGGTGCCCACAGTTCCTCGGTTTCCGTTTGGTGAACAAACGAGCTCGAGTCAGGATTTCACCAGAAGGTTTCGACCCACAACTTCTACCAGCAAAAGCCCACATTCTTGCCATTTCAAACGTCAAAGGATGGTTAGTTGCGGTAACCAAGAATTCTCAAGGACACTGTAGGGACATTCTCTCCGCCACCTCAGTTCCGCTGACCCACATTGGTCGCTTTTTTCATATATATAGGTTTGGCATTTGCACCACTACCCTCACTACATGCCGCTTTCGCCTCCTCCCACTCAAATGCAGATAATCAAATATCCTTTTCGCCTACACGCATCATTCCCCTCCCAGGTGTAACACCTTCTCACCTTACTCTCGCATCACATGACTCTCGCCTCCTCCTCGCACTTGCCGAAGGTCCGATATTTGTATGGGACACTGCAGAATGTTTCCAACCAGGGGACGGTGAAGTGAGACCTATGCATGCATTTCCAGGCGGTGGAGGGTCTGGGAAGGCGAGAATAAAGGATGTGAAGGCCAATCCGGGGGAAGACATGACTCAGTTCGTCGCAATTCTGAGGGAGAGCGGGGAGGTTGAAGTCTTGGATGTTCAGAAGCTAGAAGTCGCCGGTGGGTGGCAAGGGATGGGTTCAGCGGACACTACTCCAACTTCAAGTGCGTCTTTCTCTTACGTTTTCATTGTGCATTGGGTCTCATTAAAATTACCCCCTCCAACAGTCTCGTGGTCTCCCAAAGGAAAGCAATTAGCTTTAGGCCTCCAAAACGGAAATATAATCGCATTTACCCCCGCAACCCCGTCTACACCGAAGTCTGTCATCCCAGTCCCCTCTGCGTTATCCTCAAGCCCGCAAACTGTCATCAGCACGACCTGGTTGTCAAACCACAGCTTCCACTCGGTTTACGTACCCACTCCATCAAATCTCAACGAGCCTATATCCCCAGACACCGATCAATCCCACTATATCGTGTCGTTCGACCATAAAACGAACACGTGCACAGATATCAAGCTGACACCTCCATGTTTCCCATCTCCGGGCTTGAAACCACCTGGATCGTTCGTACATGTCTTGAGGAATTGGGATCCGTTGAAGTTTCTCGTTGTCATCGGTGACTCCTGCTCCTCGGATATCGCCTCAATCGCTTGCCTTGCCGATTCATCTTCAACTCATATCGACGGAGGAAATTGGTGCAACCTCTCTCTGGAAGAAAACGCTACACCTTCCCTGCCCTTGGCCTCCGACATGTCCGACACCCTCCTCATTGGCCTCGAACTCGACCTCACGAACGATAAGCCTTTCAGTTCGACAAGGCCCAGTGGAGAAGCGTTTGATGTCCCACCGCCACCTGTGTTGTATGCTTATGCCAGTGACGGAACTTTGCAAGCGTGGTATGTGGTTAATTCTGCCGAGGGCGAGGGTTTGAAGGGATACTCTGGCATGATATCGGCCCAGCCGAGCCCCATTGTGGCAGGAAATGGGGGAGGAGGGATGTTGGCAGTTCCTAGTGCGCCAGCTGGAATGAGCCGGGAGCCAAGTGATGCTGCCATGTCCATCGGAGAATTGTCGGATTCTGGTATGATGGCTACTAGTGGAGAGGTGCCTTCACCTGCTCCCCCCGTTCAGACGCAACAACCGCAACAGCCTCAATCCGCCTTTGGACAACCATCTACTTTTGGGAATACATCCGTTTTTGGAAGTTCGTCTGCCTTTGGTGGTCAGGCTTCTCAACCTTCGGCTGGACCTGCCTCTGCATTTGGGTCATCGCCTTCCGTATTTGGAGGAAGTTCCGGTTCGAGCGGAGTCGGCTTTGGGGCATACGCTTCTGCTGGACCTGCAAAATTTGGACAAGCGAGTCTGGGATTCGGTTTATCGTCTCAGCAACCGACCCCACCTGCGCTGGCGCCTTCGCAATCACAAGGGAGAGAGGAGTCTATGGCGTCTGATGATCCTGATACGACCCTTGGTGGTGGCCTTGGTGGTTTAGGGCTGGGTGGCCGTGGCATTGATGGAGGAGCGCCAGAGTCACAAGCTAGAGCGAGCAGTATATTCGGCCCATCTGCCGCCACGAGCGTCTTTGGTCAACAACCTCAGCCGTCGACTACTCCCAACACCACACCCTCCTCCTCTTCGTCTATCCTGGCGCCGGGAAGTGGTGCTTTTGGCTCACTGAAAGCTTCCCCCGGCTTCGGGGCGTTTTCAAATTATGGACAGAAGACCCCATCGGTATTTGGTGCACAACCGTCGCAGCAGCAACAACAACCTGAGCCTACGAAACAACCTTCCTCTTCTGGGTTTGGACAGAGCGGGTTCGGGGCGAAACCAGCTTTTGGTCAAACCAGCTTCGGCCAACAATCTGTCTTTGGGAAACCGAGTTTTCCTGCTGCCACTCCAACGGCAGCTCCGAGTGGGGGTGGGTTTGCTGCTTATGCGTCTGGCGGGTTGTCTGCCTTTTCCACGACGGCTAAATCAACCCCATCTGAACCTGCGAAGAGCAGTGGAAGCGTTTTTGGATCTGGAGGTGGTTTGGATAAACCAAGTACTCCCTCTGCTTTTGTACAACCTGCTCCTGCTACCGGAGGGTTTGCTTCGTATGCATCTGGTGGAACGTCGCCATTCGCTGCAGCAGCTAAATCCACAACTACTGAGCCAGTGAAGACTGGTGGGATCTTTGGGGCGGGAGGCAGCCTAGGTGGAGGTGGAGGGAGTACTCTAGCGTTTGGTGCGAGTCCTAGGGAAAAGCCGATAGAGCCATCTCCCTTGACAAGTCAACCTCCGAGTATATCCCCACCCAAAATGAGCTTGGCGAGTATATCACCGTCACCTTCACCTCCGCCTGCACGTGGTGGGATGGACAGCCCTCCCCTGTCCCCGACAACTCCCACCGCCTCGGCCCCTCCCTCCCCCTTCAGGAGTAGCGCACCTGGACCAACCACCGGAGCTTTCGGTCAACTTCAGGCCAGCAGCACAGGGTTCATGAAGCCCGCCCAAGGGTTTGGTGCGTTTGGTGGAGGAGGCGATACAGCCAAGCTACCGACGTCCTCACCGTTCTTCAATCCTCCCAAAACTTCCGATGACTCTTCGAAGCCCGTGATCTTCAGATCGACTCAAGCTTTCTCTACTCCAGCCAAGCCGGCTTCACCTGGAGGTGGCCCCACTTTTGGATCTCCGTCTGCGATTGGAAGTACCACTCCGGCGTTTGGCAAGTCTTCCTTTGGGACAGTCCCTTCGACACCTTCTGTTTTTGGCAAGTCATCACTCGGTCCTGTTGCCGCCTCTACTACATCTATCTCCACGCCTCCAACTTCCAGTTCGACCACGGCTGGTGCTTTCAGTGGGTACTCATCCTCCTCAGGTGGCTTTGGTGCTTTCGCTGGAAGTGGCGACAAGTCGTTTAGCGATCTCCTGAAGACAGGGAAAGACTCCACTCAGCCTTCAAAGTCTCCTGCACCAGTCTTTTCCACTCCGCCCAAAGCAGATTCTAAACCTGGTGATGTGTCAAGTACGACGCCAGTTGCCAGTCCTACCCCAACAGATGAAAAACCACGCCCATCTATCTCTGTGTTTGGACCGCCTGGGGAAACCCCGAAGCCGGGCCCCTCGCAAGCTGTCGATGACACAAGCTCGATATCAAACAGAGCTGAATCAGAGAAGGTGATTAAGGAGGAGTCGAAAGCCAAGGAACCCCCTGAACCGTCCTCAGTGTCAAAGGATTTGTCGTTTAGTAATCTATCCGTCAGCAGCACAGGTTCTTTCGTCCATGTCACTCCGCCACCTGAAGAGGAAGGCGAGGAAGGTCCTCCAAGTGGCCCAGAAGACGACGCTGAAGGGGAGGAAGAGGGTTCTGATGGAGAGGAAGAAGGCTCTGAACGGGGCGAGGATGATACGGCTTCATTCTTGACGGAATCGGAACCCTTCGACTCCGAGGACTCAGATTCCGAGGGAGAGGAGGAGGAGGAGCCACGTGGCTCACTGTCCGTCGATGAAGCAGCCCGTATTCCCTTACCGGTTACTCCTGACCCACCATCGCGTTCACCGTCAGCTACCCCAAAGCCGGAGCCGCTTGTGGTCCGTCCATCGCCTCCCCCAGCCTCCACGCCTACAGATAAATCTCAGCCTTCAAAGTCACCCTCCCCGCTGAGAGATACAAGCACGACACCTCCAGGCTCCCCTGTGAAGGAACCTACGCCTCCTCCCCAACTTGGTCTGGGAACTCTTGCCCCCACTGTATCCGTCCCTGTTTCCTCCCAAATTTCATTGGGTATGGGGAAACCATCTACTCGACCTAGTAGAAGTTCACCTCTTGCTGTCGCAGCTCCAATAACGAGTCCCGCTGACGAAAAGCCGGAGCCGGAAACCCCAGTCAAGGCCGTCCCCGCAGTCACTAAAGCCAAGCCTGCTTCTCCGAAATTACCATTCGGCCAATTCGGACCGCCGAAACCAGCTACGTTGATGGGTGACGCCGATTCACGACCGAAAACTCCGCCATTACTTTCTATGTTCGGTGCTCCAGCTCCGAAACCTCCAACTGGAGTTCCTGGGTTCAATCTTACTCCTCAATCGGGATCATCCACTGCCGTGCCGACTTTCTCAGTGACACCTCCTCCTACCGCTTCCCCACCACCCCCATCTTTCAACGTTCCGACTCAGTTCCCTACTTCACCATCGCCCGCTCAGAAATTCACTCTCGGCGCACTCCCGGGAGGTTCACTATTTGGTCAAAAGCCTCCCACCCCACCGTCTGTGGGTTCCCCATTGAGCATGCCTCCCATGCCTGCCCCTCCGCCTGCTATAGTTCCTCCTAAACCGAAAGAGCCTACTTTGGAAGCAGGCATGCAAACAGAATTCGCATACCTATTTTATTCTCTCGGAAAAGAACTCAATGCCGTGCGTTTCTTTATTTAATCAATAACTCCGCCTGTTCTGATGGTTATGCCTTTTAGTTACAGCTGCTTGCTCAAGAAGCAAGCCAGAAACGAGCGGATTTGAGTAAATCAACAGCTGGAACTGGGGGCGAGGTGACCAAGGTCGAGATCATCCAATTCAGGCACGAACTTGCGAAATGCGAGCAAGACATATTACAGCTTGACAGTCTCAGAAGCCCCCTCGTGGAAGCCGTTCGGGATTTGGAGAGTGATATGTTCAAAGGTGGTTTTTTGCTTCTCAACTTTCTTGCCTTCAGTCGTTGACCAATTATTTAACAGCCGGGACAAAGAAAGAGGAGGTCGTCAGGTTCAGTCGCGCGAGCAAGGATCCAGAGTTTGCCAAAATGTTGAAGATCAGATCTTTGGGTCCAGAGCATGTCGAAACCCAGAGCAGGTTGAGGAAAGAGATTCGAGTGAGCCCATCCTTTGATTTTCCCGCTCGTCCGACTATCGTTAACCCTCGTGTCAGGCTATTCGAGATCGGGTTCAGAAGCTCGAAGATCACCTTCAAGGGTCCAAGAAAAAGTTGAATGAGCTCAAGACCGGAAAACCTTCCTTCAGGCCACCTTCGCTCGACACTATCAACAGGACACTGAAGAATATTGACATAGCGATCGAACAACAGTCGGCGGACGTAGCTGCCCTGACATCCAAGATGGCAAAGTTGAACTTCCAGCGACACCAGCGAGAGCTGGTTTCTCACCATGACCGGAAGTTCGTTATCGATCAAACTCCGCCGAGTCGTCGAAAACTTCAGAACGTAACGCCGAGTGTAGCTGCCACGACAGCAGCAGCGCTTAATGCTGAGAGATCGGCACAGAAGTTGAAGAGGGCTCTGCTGAACGCCAGGAGGGAACCATTCCTTAACGTGCACGCTGTTGAGACGCCCGCTGCTACTGGCATGTTCCAAACACCCGAGAAGAACAAAAGCGCAGAGACGTCAACCAGGCCGCCACTTCCCCTCAACCTACCATCCACCCCACTGAACTTCACGCCTCTGACTAAAACGATTGAATCCAGCGGCTCGTTGAATCTCCCCGAATGGGCTTTACCGCCACTCGAGGATGTATCTGATGGTCCGTCGACGCCGAGTCCGAATGCATGGGGATCTGCGGCTCGACACCGTGGATCCGCGGGGAAGTATCATTCGAAACCTGTTCAGTTTAGGAAGAGCGTTGTTACGACGCCTAGTCCTCAGAAGGGAGGGGTTGAGGGAGAGGCGGTGACACCACCGAAGCCTGCAACAACGTTTGATTGGGGACCTCTGCCCAGTGTGAAACCTATGGCTGCGTTGCCATCTGATGTGCGACGTAAAGATTAGGAGTTATTGGGAGATTGGCGATGGTTTTGAGGTGTCGATGTCTGGTTGGGATATATCCTGGTCATGTAAACAACATAACGTTCGTTCGGTGTTCACATCCCACTTCTCACAATGTAGGTATGTGGGGCGCGAGCCCTGTACACATTCAGTGGGTCGGACTTTCTCTAGTCGGTGTTACGATGCGAGTTGGGAACGGATGTGGACGGCGACAGTGTGGTGTATGGTGTAGATAATACAATGTCTTTTTTCAAGTGGAACGTGCCGCATCTGGGTGTTCTCCTTCGCTAGCTTGAGCGTCGCCGTTAACGCCATTGACATGATGCTCGTGCGATTCCTCCTCTGCTTCTGCTTCTGCTTCTGCTGATCCCGATTCTGGTTGTTGGAATGGATCATAAATAATGGACTCCAAGTGTTCCAACGCCACCTGAGAAGGTACAAAGAAAGGTCTAGTATGGAGCAAAACGAGCATCATTGATGAAATCACTGCGCACCCTCCCAACCTCGCTGAGTTCTTCTCCCTCTGTGCCAGTAAATACTTCAAAACTCCCCTCTCCTGCGTCGATGAAGGCATCGTCGTCTTCGTCCATGTCATCATCTTGATTAGGATCTGGATGGAGCGAAGCGCAGATGGAGAGGGCTTCAAAGATTGATTCCACTGGTGATAAGGCGAGAGAAACGTCAGCGTCAGTGTCTGATTGAGATCCGTGAAGAGTGACAAAGGCCTCACATGCTGATGGGTTTTGAGGGACGATATTGAGTTCCCTCATCTCATCCACTTCATCCTCAACCGTTGGCGCGTCGTGAGCGGCAGGATTACCGTCATCCAGTTGGCAGTATATCGAAGGACCACTCTCTGCTCTCGATATTGCATGGAGTGTAATTGAAGGATATTCGACTTGGAAACCTTTGCCGCTGGTCGACATGAAAACGAGTACACTTGATTCGACGATGAATATGGACGGGTGAGCGGGGGGCGGCAGAGGTATGGAAGCTGAACACTGACCTCTCTATAACGTAGAGCGTGCCTTGTGCTGCATCTTCTGGTGAAAAACCTTCAACTGGAGGTTCAAGTGTTATGGAGACATTATGTTCTTGATGTCGAAGGACTGGGGGGATGTCGGAGAACGATGCGGGAGTAGATGTGACTAAAGTTTTGTGTTCCTCCGGGGATATGAACTTAGGAATTGTGGAGGTCAATGTCACAGCGGGCATTTTTGGGGGTGTAGCAGGTCAGGGAAACAGAGAAACAGAGAATCTGCAGTGTCGGCAATCTGCGAAGTGTCAGATCATGCCAGAGAGTTTGCGCCAGGTGGCAGTGTTATCCGTCGATCTTCTTCGTCGACTTGTAATTGAATTTCAAGGTCTTTGGCCCATATTATCACTATATCTGAGCGAGCTGCTGACGTCTAGCTTTCCGAGACATTGGCTATAGAAACTACTTAACCAGTCTATGGCATTGAAATGCTGGCACATCCTCAATCCCAGCGGCTATTTCATCATCGCCGTTCGACTACTGACACGACATCTTCGAATCACCACCCACATGAACAGGACAGACGCCCATTTCCCCACCACGTTTTTAACTCGAGGCCGCTGAGCTATAATGCTATAATAAGCTCTCAGCTGCTTTTCAGGCCTTCTGCTTAACTACCAGGTGATATCGAACGGTGAGTACGTGAACGCCTACCTCATCTTTCCCCAATCTCACTGTGCCCCACACTCCAGTTTACCCATCGACTCCTGAAATAAACATGACTACTGAGCCGGTACGAGCGTCCAAGATTGACCAGGTCGGTTACCAAAAGCAGATGACCACCGAAGCAACCCTCTACCGCGATGGCACCCTCGTCGCCAACGTATTCACCGACTGCGACAACAACTGGCATGGACTCCGAGGCCGAGTCTTGATTGTTGCCCTGGATCGTGCCGGTGCTGCCGTCGGTGTGTCAGAAGTTATGCGATGTACCACTCGTGGCGGTATCATGGACATCTTTACGCCGTCCTCGGGACGGGAAACCTTCACTCAGAAATTCCCCGACGACGTTGCAGCACGAGTCGTGAGTTTAGATATCTATCAGGCTCACGATGATGACTTGGGGGCTGTGCGTAGTAGGGTGATGGGTTTGGCGAGAGACGTTGCGGCTGTTGCTGCTATTGTTTTGTAATTCGATGGTCACGGGTTACTCGTCAATTCTGAGAAGGATACCTTACTTACATCCAGACTCGCGGGACACTGTATACAAACTGTACCATCACTATGAATGTATGATCCCTTCGTCGCAGCAGATTGGACCTGTAGCACTTAAGCATCTTGATTATATCCTGTTGGGCTGTACCTGGTTTAGTCCAGGACATCTCTGTAACTTTGATGAGTTATCTACGAGCCGATTCCATTTCCGCTAGAGCCCTACTTATTGATAGAACTGGAGAAGAAATACCACAAGGGCTTCAAGACGCCAGTTCGTATACTCAACAAAGCGAATCGCCACCAAGTCTTCATACTACTGCAATCGAATACACGAGCGTCTAGAGTTTTCGTGAATTCCAGTCATGTTGTACATTTAGATGGAAATAAATTCGGGCCAAGGGGGGACAAGGGTTATATGATATCCAAGGCCGTCCAATGTGAGCCCTAGAGAACCGACGATGGGCGGTCCCGGTCGACGTCCATCCCATAAAGTTTGAATTAAGTTCAAGGAAGACCACAAATCATCAACCCCTCGGCACGACAGTCATCCAGCAGACGAAGGGTCTTCGACCTCGCATCTTCTGCAAGTCTGACCTCCTTGATCTGTGCAGCGCTGGGAATGCCGCATCTCACACGCGCACATATGATATCATAAACAGGCAATTCACGGTAATTTGATCCATGTGAAATAACGTCAAATTTGGGCAGAGACAAGACAGCCCCCTTTTCTCCACATCTAGAGGATTCAATTGGGCCAATGTAGAATCTTCGAGGAATATATTATCTCCCAAAGAGAGTATGTTCATAAAGGGGAGGTTCTGGAGGGATGCTTGTTGGAATTGGAAATTGGGTCTGCGAGTGTCGGGAGCTCGAGGCTACGGGACGCCGCCTCAGGAGTGAGTCATAGCCGGATGGGGGGGGGGGAGTTTTGTATATAATCTCTGTATTCTCATTGTTGTACCTTACGCGTTTACAAGGAGTTTGTCCTACTCTAGCTAAACGCGGGAACGATGTACCGTTTGTTCCAACAATGCTGTCGCGTGATGGTGTCGTATTCACTGAAATGTAGGATTGAAGTGGAAACTCGTTACACGAGCTGATGTGCGGAAGAGGATAGACCCGAAATTTGGGCATTGGCGCGGAAACACACCTCCAATATCGATATACCAGGCCTGATATGCGGATAGTGGTGGTTGTGAGGGAAGGAAGGGTGAGGTGATCGAAGAACTGGTGGAAACCCCAGCAGCTAGTCAATACCAGGACTTTCAGTACTTCAACGCCACTGGTACCATGCGAAGAGTGGCAAAAGGCTCACATGCTGATGGGTTTCGAGGGACGATGTTGAGTTCCCTTATCTCATCCACTTCATCCTCAGTAGCTGGCGCGTCGTGAGCGGCAGGAGTACCTTCATCTAGTTGGCAGTACTAGTATATCGAAGGCACACTCTCTGCTCTCGATTACGAGGAGCATGCCTTGTGCTGCATCTTCTGGTGAAAACCCTTCAATTGGAGGCTCAAGTACTATGGAGACGTTACTTATGTTCTTGGTGTCGGAGGACTGGAGGGATGTCGGAGAACGATGGAGGAGTAGATGTGACTAGATTTTTGTGCTCCTCTGGGGATATGAACTTAGGAATTGTGGAGGTCAATGCCACAGTAGGCATTTTTGGAGATGCAGTTCAGGGAAACAGAAATGGAGAATCTGCAAGAGTCGGCAATTTGCGGGGTGTCAGAGCTCGCTTCCGGTGGCAGTGTCACCTGTCGATCGTCTTCATCAACTTGAATTCCAAAGTCTTCGCTGAATATTATCGTTATGTCCGAGCGCACTGTCGACGTCTAGCTTTCCACAGTACCACTGAGACATTGGTTACAGCGAACAATCAATCTATGACGTTTAAACGACGAAGCGTCTTCCATCCCAGCGGCTATTCCAACTTCGCCGTTGGACTACCAGCACGAGATCTTTGAATCCCACGTCAAATGAACAAGACAGACGCCCATTTCCCTGCCACACGGTTAACTCGAGGTCGCTGGGTTATAATAACCTCTCAGCTTCCTTTCAGGCTCTCTGCTCAACTATCAAGTGATACGAGCGGTGAGTACGCGAACGCTTGCCAGTGGGCATCATTGCTCTTCGATCTTACCCTCCCCACGGTCCAGTTTACCATCGTAAACAAAGATGTCCACTGAACCCGTACGAGCGCTCAAGCGTGACAGGGTTGGTCACGAAAAGGAGATGACCACCGAGGCAGCCCTCTACCGTGATGGCACCCTCGTCGCCAACGTGTTCACCGATTGCGACAACGATTTTCACGGTCTCCGAGGCCGAGTCTTGATAGTTGCCCTGGATGGCGCTGGTTTCGCCGTCGGTGTGTCGGAAGTTATGCGATGCACCACTCGAGGAGGGACCTTGGATATCTTTACACCGTCATCTGGACGAGAAACCTTCATTCAGAAGTTTCCTGATGACGTAGCGGCACGAGTTGTGAGCTTGGATATCTATCAGGCTCATGATGACAATCTTGGGGCTGTGCGCAATAGGGCGATTGGTATGGCAAGAGACGTTGTGGCTGTTGCTGCGATTATCTTGTAGTTTAAGGGTCAAGGTTTGCGTGTTAATACATTGAGTCTCAGGATTTGTAAAATGTACCTAGGCTGTAGCACTATGCAGTATGATGTTTATATTACATTCAAAACATCTAATGCAGCCGCCGTGGAATCAACAATGGGTGGATTCAGCCGATGTCCATCCCATTAAATTGGACAAATCACCAACCCCTCTGCGCAACAATCATCGAGCAGACGAAGGGCGGTGCGCCTCATACCTTCTGCCAGGCTTGCAAGCCGGACCTCCCTAATCTGCGAAACGCCTGGAATATCACACCTCCAACGCGCGCGGATCATCTCAATAAAGGACGATTCAGAGTAAATTGATCCATGGATATGAAGTACCGTCAAATTTGGGCAGATAATCGGTAATCCCCTTTGCTTCATCTCGAGAGGATTCAAACGGTCCAATGTGTATCGGGCGAGGGACACGTTATCCCCCAAGAAGAGAGAGTTCAAGGAGGGGAGGTTTTGGAGGGATTGAGTTACGATGAGGTGCAGTGTCCCTAGGGAGGTAAGATTGAAGTGGAGGGTAGATATCTGAGGTGATGTGCGGGAGAGGGCAGACCCGAATTCTGGGGGTGATGGAATGGATCTCTCCGACAGGTGAATGATAGTGAGTGAAGGAAGGATTAGGTGGCCGAAGAACTGGCTGGAAACCCCATCGCTAGTCAATATCAGGACCCTCAACTTGAAGTACTTCAATGTCACTGGTATCGCGGGAAACGAGACCGAGGTAGACTCGGACCTATCGCAAATCGATAACCGACACTCCTCAAGGGACTGGCAGTGGGATAAGTCCAACGCTTCTTCAGTTGAGAGGCCGCCGTCTTCCGGAAGGCGAAGGCAAGCCAACTGGCTCCATGGCAAAGATAATTCTTCGGGGAAATAACCCAGGTTCCTTTAAGCAGTCGTCGCTATAGTGTTCTCGCTCCTAATTGCGAGGGCAAGTTGAAATGCTCAGTCAAGCAAACATGGCGCAAACAATTATCTAATAGCCTTACCTTTTTGAGCGACACTTGGAGGAGGAGAACACTATAGGACGGCTGCAAAAAGTGGCCATCCGAGATTAATCCGAGGCTTACTCAATCCCTTCAGACACCCCGAAAAAGGGAGTGTCAAAGTGTTCAAAAATTCATTTGCCGATGGGTATTCCAAAGGTATCACTGTTACGTTCGTGACGCTACGCGTCCCCTCCGTCACGACGTTCTTTCTGATGTAAAAAAAACAAACGAGATGAGACGCGATAGGCAAACCCATTGAACTTATATCAGCCCAAAGAATATAAGATAGATCTACCCCCAAAATCGGACCCGCAAATGCGACAGATCACCAACTGATGCCACTGGGTACCAGCGAGCTCCAGTGTATCCTTCGTATACTCGAAGACTGCAACTCCACTCCCTCGGAGCTCTTCGTGACATTCCTCCAAGACCCACAGAGACAGTTCCCCGATGCCGCAAAACAGTTGCAGGCAAACACCGAGAAACTCCTAGATGTTCTCCTTCACGGAACAACGGAGATGAGGGTTCTCGTGTGGTCCCACAACATCTTGAAGGAGAGGTATCGGCAAGAGGTAATGTCGATCGCCGAGAAGAAGGCTGGGTTGCACTTCACTGCCCGCAAAGCCACCCATGATCAGGTCTTGACATTTGATATCGACATCATCACTGATCAGATGATGGCCCTTGCCCCAGGAGTTTGGAGGTTGTTGGATGTTCTCCTTTCCGCAGATGAGGCGGCTGTTCGAAGGTGTCGGCGTCGACAACGGAAAAAGTCAGCCGAAGTCGGAGAAAAGCGGGCTCGATCGAATACATTGCACGAGGAGACAGCCCAGGGTGATGATGAATGGACAGATAGCGAGGACGAGTACTGGCAGGACGAGTTCTTGTCTTATGTTCCGGAGGATCCCGATGATCCTGAAAGCGAGAATGATCAAGGGAGAGCAGACGAGAGAATTAGAAGAATACTCACCATGGTGTGTTTGATGAGCCTGACACGATTATGGGTTGTTGAAAATCGGCCTGTAGAAAAAAGTCGTGATAATCAGTATCCTTGCAAACAGCACGAACCAATGGTGTAATACATTGCAAACGATGCATGGGCTTTATTTGCATGCCTGCAATGCCCCGGTTTCGGTTCTTGATCTGTTTGCACAGCTTGGAATCTCGATTTCATCCGCCGCGATCAATGACACCGTCTCGAGCTTGTCACGCAAATCGTACAGGGAGACACAACAGTTGGGGAAAACACTTCTTGCCGCATATGCCTACGATAATTTCGATGTTGAGGTGAAACAGGCAGTCCATACAGTCGAGAGCACTCACGAATCCCTTCTACACCTCACGTCTGGTACAATGCTTCGCCTTGATCACGGTGTCACAACCGATGACCTTCGTTGCTCAGACGAACTCTGGAAACAATCGAAGATCAATCCAACGAACTTTCGGATGCCAAAATCAATTGACTGGACGAAACTACTCACAATCCATATGGAGGAAGCTCATCCCTCGGGACTGACTCGTCGAGATCAGTTCTGTGTATGGCAGTTCCTGCACGATCTGGTTCATCACGGGCCGGAGTACTTTGCCCAATTTCGGAACAACTTGGGACATCCGGAGGTGGTTGATCAGATCCCAGTGGTGAAGTCAAAACAAATACCTGTGAAGGGGATGGATATTAATCAAAGTACAGTTCCCGGAAATCGAGATGCATTGATAAATCTCTTTGGTCAGGGAGGGTTAGGAGACCCTATCAAGGAGAAGGAGAAGGGTGTGAAGGATATTGGCGACCACGTCATACTTGTCCATGGTGACCTCTCAACTTGCGAATGAGTCCAGAGCTTGCAGGAGTCATGCACTACGGAAGATACCCCCTGGAACTGGTTCCAATTTGTCGTATTCGTGATGGGACTATTCCACTTGAAGATGGCAGTGGCGGACGCCATTTGGAAGATTTTCATCCACCCAAAACAGGCTCGTATGGACGAGACAAGTCTAATGAAACAGGTTGAGCAAATTCGACCCAAGGAGACGAGTAAAATTGCTACCAAACCTGGATTTTGCCGGATGCACCAGGTGATCCAATACACTGGGATTGCGAGCCAATTGGATATTCTGAGGGAAGAAATCAGCAAGCAAAGGTGGCCGATCAACAGTTTGGTAGAATGGGCGAACACACAGCCAAGCTGGAACAAGATTTGGGATTTGGGGGTCAGAGCAACAAAGAATTATGTTGCTGACAGTAACCTCTCAGCAAAGCAATTTGATTCTCCAGATCAGCGAGACGAGGAATTAGAGAACACGATGTTGAAGGAGAGGTACTTCCTGCTCTATGAAGAGCTGACCCATGCACTCAACGCAGGGGATATTGGTCAGGTCGAGGAGTGTTTTCTACCATGGGCATTCGTCTTCAAGGGTTGCGGGAAGCACAAATATGCCACACAGATGATAAAATTCCTTTACGATCTATACTTCGTGTACCCACCATGCCTACGGTGTGGAAGGAGAGGGCAGTCTACACGTAGAAATACGATAGACTCTTACTTTTAAATCAGAATCAAATCTGTTTTCAATACACTCACAATTGAATCTAGCCTTAGAACACAAACTACCTGAATCGAAAAAGTCACAAGAAGACAAGCCTACACTGTCGTCGAACCATGTGTAGCCCCTCGCGGATGCACCACCTACACGTCGGAGGACTCGGTTCGGTTTA
>KL197720.1:1015241-1035689 GCA_000697665.1 Jaapia argillacea MUCL 33604
CTTACTGCTATCTCTCTGCGTGAACGCGAATTCCTCCCTTCGAACACTTGATCCTACTGCTTAAACTCGATCTCGATAAGATTAGCTCTCGGTCGAATAAGCTTTCCAGACTCTAACGCACGTGGAATTTACTTCCGCGCTTGCGATCTGATCTTACTCCTCTCGTCTACGACTATCTGGCTCCCTGGCTCTCGAAGCTCTGCCAACCACTACCCTCTGGCTCAAAACTCCTGATTCGCAGCCCCATACCTCACACCTGTACACGGTTAAACCGAGTACAGAGTGCTGTCTCCCACTCGTTTCCCTCTCTCTCTCTCGCTACGTCTAGGCTACGCTTACGAGTCAAAAGTCCTTCTACCTGGAGACTTGCGTTTCCTCTACAACGGTAAGGTCAGTTCTACTCGATCCGAGAATAATTGTACAACTTACATTGATAGGCAAGCAATCCAAATGAACATTTTGTGCAACCCAACGGGGAAGAAGTATCACTTTCGGCCTATCGACTGGTGGGTGGAACATAATAACCTCTACATAAAAGTGAGGAAACAACTGATTTTTTGGTATTACGAGCCAATCTCAGTACTCAATGATAGAGAGTCTATGGTGGTCAATTCTCGAACCAGACAAAGGTGAGAATCCTCAAAGAAACAGCCTTGATAGAAGTTTGGAAGAATCTTCGCATCAACTTCGAGAAGATGCATGTCTTCAATCACAAAACATTCATCCAGTCCCTGCCGAAGATGAAGAAAACTTTCGATAAACTGATGGAGTATATCGAGACAAGGAGGACCCACAAGTTTGTACCGAAAAGGAAATCTTGCCACCTCATCCTCAATATGATGGAAGAGGGGATGAACCAGTTGATGGCAGATGAGGCTGGTGTGGCACGGAAGGCAAAGAAGGCAGAGGATGATGAGTGGGAAGATATCGAGAATGAGGCTGAAGGGGAAGAAGGGGATTTGGAGGCTTGAAGTCATGATGGGTAGCTGCTGGCAAAGATGTGGACAAAATGATGATTGGATATGAGTGGTGGTGCAGAAGCGCCCACAGACATTGGTGCGGATTGAGATGAAGGCGTTGGCACCAACGGGGCGACAGCAGAAGATGGGCTGTGTGACACTTGCGGACTCAGGTTCTCTGTCTCTGCATGAGCTTGGACCGGCCCTGGACAGAGCTTGCTGCGTTCTTGGAGACGATTAGCTACTGAGGAAATTAGAGATGACGTGTGACTCACTATTGTGCCCAACTTGCTTGCAAACACTACATGTAATCATTCGCTTCGCAGTCGTCTCTGCTCCTGCATGGCTGTTCCTATTCTGCAGCTGGAGGGGAGCAGACGAAGTTCCTACTCGACCGGTTCTACTTGTTTGAGGTAGGGGGAAGAAAGAGTGGACGAGGTCCAGGAGGGAGGGACCGAGCTCGTCCACATATTCTGGTCGCCATGCCAATTCCCTACAAAGGTCCTCCTTGCTCGCCAATTTGCTTGACTGAGCACAATCGACAACTCGTTGAATGACGGATGTTGTCATCACGAGATTCCCACCGAAATTTGTGAAAACAGCTGAGGGGAACTTGAGGCGAGCTTTTTCGTCATGCCAGGTGAGGAGTGCAGAGCGCAGTGAGATCTCTTGGGAGCCGGTGTTGTATGGCTTGATGTGCGACTTCCTCATCGTCTTGGAGGCGGAGATGGAGGTGGTTGTTTTCAAGTGAGTGAATGCGTCGGGTTTACAGAGATCACAGCAGATTGTTGGTGTTTTAGGAGCACAGCGCTGGCAACCAGCTGGGGATGAAGTGTCGCACTCGAGGTGATCAAAGGCTGCGATAAGAATAAAGTGTGAGAAGGGATTGCTCCAATACAGTAACAAGCCACCCACTTCGTTCATCATTCCGATACACCAATTTTACAACTCGCCTTCAACAATTCAGCTTTCGAGCATCTGTGTTGATGAGGTCGTCTATGGCTGGGTCTAATTCCAGGACTTTCTTTCTGCCAGCAGAGATATTGGAGCCCTTGCTGGACTGCTTCGAATAGAAGACTTTTCTGTCTTCATCCGATACCCCAGGCCCCTGTGTGCAACTGCTGGCTGCAATATGGGACGTTCATCATGCTCCTCAACTTCTCCCTCGTCTTCTCCACCAGCTTCCTCCTCCCCCTCATCCTCCTTCTCGTCCTCCTGCCCTGGTTCACTTCCATTTGCAACAGGAGCAGGGACTGGGGATTGTGAAATCGTGCTTGAGGCAGCGTGTCGCTTTGCAGGTGGAGCACAAGTAGGCTCCTTGGCTTTTCGCTTTTTACCTCCTGCTTCCCTTCGCTTCTCAGCTGCAAGTCTAGCCTTCTCGTGCTCGTCATCGTAGTGGTGTGGTTCAGCCAGAAGTATTGCAAAACCCTCCTGGCCTTCTCCTCATGCAGCTCGACCGAAGTGTTGCCATAACGTGTTGATGTTGCATGGAGCCCTCCACTGGATGACAATCTCAATATCTGGAAGGTCCAATCCCTAGCAAAGACTGTCATCCAAGGCATCAATTAGCAATTCAAAATGAACTTACCATCCCAAACGAGTCTGTGACACAAAGACCGTATGTATCCCCAGACCCAAATGTCTCAAACTCCTTTTTGTGATAGGTTTCAGACATTACAGAGTGGAAGTGCTTGAGTCGAACCCTCAGGTGGTCTGGAAGCAGACTTTGCAGGTGCTTTGCTGCCATCTCCACCTCCTTCCAATCATTGAAGAAAACTAGGAACTTGGGTGGTGCTTTTCCAGTCTCTACAATGTCCTTCGGTATGAGGAAGTCGAGATCGTGAAAGTTTGACATCGCATTTTGCATCTGGTGGACTGCGATTGCAATTGTGGGACGGTCGTTGGAGCGGAAAATAAGTCTTGGGCTATGAAGTTGGAGGATGTCTGAGACATCAGCCAGAGTTGCAGTGGGAAGGGTCGCAGAGGTAACATAGAATGGCACTGTCTCGGGAATGAGGTACCGGAGACTACCAACGTGCTTATACTGGTTTCAGAATTCGCTCCACTCACTAACACAATGCCCTTCGTCGAAGACAATGTAGAGCAACTTCGAGGTGAAGTGGCTCTTCTTCCAAAGCTTTTTGAAGTGTCCACCCTCCTCCATAAGATTTCTGGGTTGACTACTATGACCTGGTGTTGACCTGCCTCAACATCCTACACCAACTAGTTAGCATGCTGAGAATCACTGAGATCATAGAGAGGTTACCTTGAATGTTACCTCACTGGCATTTGTTGTGTCAATAGCAACCCCACTCATATCAGCTTTCTTCAATAAATCGACATTCTGCTTCCCAAGAAGATTGAGGGGGGTGACGACAATGATGAATTTATCCTGATTCTCTTCCAAGGCCATGAGAAGGGGTATCCAGAAGCTGAGAGTCTTCCCCATCCCAGTTGCAGCCACAGAAACAACATCTTTCCTGTCCTCGAGCAAAGCTTTCGCAACACACATTTGGAACAAGCAAGGGCGCTTCTGAAATCTCGACTTGACCAAGTCATGGATCCGTTGGAATGACCATTTCGAAGCAGACATTATGTGAACAGAGAATCCAGATAACCTTTTAGAGGTGTGTGTTTGGCTAGAATGTCGTGACTGAGGGGACGCATAGCGTCATGAACGTAACGGTGATACCTTTGGAATACCCATCAGCAAATGAATTTTTGAACACTTTGACACTCCCTTTTTCAGGGTGTCTGAAGGGATTGAGTAAGCCTCAGATTAATCTCGGATGGCCACTTTTTGCAGCTGTCCTATAGTGTTTGGGGCTGCGTACCTCATATCCATACTTGAACTCATCTTTCGTCAGCCGTCGTGCAACCAGAATTGTGATCGTGATCTATCCTTGGCTATGACGAGAGGTAGACTGCTGCAAGGTGTTCATGGTCCGAGAGAGCGACGTGGAAGAAATCAAGGAGAATCATCCCGCCAACTAGTGGATGCACCAAGCAATCCATTTTCAGGGAGCCATGCTGATTGCAATAAACTGTGAAAACCTAGAAATTCAGGAGCGATCTCGTTGGGATGGTCGTGGTGGAGAAAAAAGCAAAACGGTTGGGGTCGACGGCGGCCTGTGGAATGTGTGAGGTTGAGCTGATGTAACGGACGAGGATGTCAGGACAGCTGTCGGAAATCACTGCAGGGTCCCACCAGAAGCACCACGGCAGGCATTGTGCAAGATTGATGTCGTGTCAGATCGTTCCTCATCCTTGTATTCCATTCACATCCCCATATCAGAAAAAAACATATACTTCCCTAGACCTGTCGTTGACTGTCAGCTGCAGCTTGAATCCGTGGGTTGCACGACCCAACAATGTTGTAATTTCCGACGAGAGAATAATCTCGCCAGTTGGGGTCCTTCTACATCAAGCAGCTGATCATTGCAAGAATTAGAATTTGGAAGATGCCATGCAGAAGGAAGGGGGCCTGAAGATCTTCCTCGTCATGCAGGCCCTCCTCTTGCCCACCTCAGCGCTTTCATCTTCTCTTCATTGGGCGTCTGATGACCAGCTGGGTTACAACTTTACACTCTTACCAGAGACTGATGGCAGCTGACCTTCATTCCACTCCTCTGGGGCACTAATACTTCCAGCAGACTATGATCCTACTGAATCCTGGACCCTTGTCTCCCCAGGACCACTCCAAGTGTCGCTCAAAAAGGTAAGGCTATTAGATAATTGTTTGCGCCATGTTTGCTTGACTGAGCATTTCAACTTGCCCTCGCAATTAGGAGCGAGAACACTATAGCGACGACTGCTTAAAGGAACCTGGGAAATAACCCCGAATTGTGCAGTCCCGTATGTGGCGGTGTGCAGGAGGTGGTTGGGTACAAGTACACAATCGTCTTCCAATATCGCAACATTTAACTCCTCCAACCTGGGCCAAGAGCTTACTTCCTGGAGAAGTACAATTGAACCCCAGGTAACATCCATATTTAAATAGCAAAGGTGTGGAGATTGAAGAGCGGTGGTCACAACGGAAGCTTCAACTTGAGGCCACTGCGTGGTCTCGTTGTAGCGGCTCTGGTGAGCCACTCCGCCACAGTGGAGGTGTAAGATACAGTTCTGTGCGCCGTCCACGGATTCTGATAATAATCTGGAGTGACCTGAAGGCGACACCAAAGTGTACTCGTCTTAATCACTACTTCCCTCCAAACACGGCACACCTTGGTCAGGAGGATGGGCACCCGTCTTATACCTGGCACTCCGATGGTACGCGAGTCAACGTCGAGGCAATTGACGAAGATCTTCGATGGGAGCCCTGGCGGGAGTCGCTTTATCGCGCCGGCTAGCACACGTGTATGAGCTTCTTGGTGACTCTGGAGCCGTTGGCGATCTTGGGTGAGGGCATCGATCTGAGCTTGCAGGCGCGGTAATTCCGCATCCAGGGGATCGATCTGTAGTTGTTGCTGTATGAGGAATGTTCGGATTTCCAGAATCTGGTCTACTCGTGGAGGAATGTTCGTTCTGAGGAGATGAGGGGTGGGTGAGGGTAATGGGGAGCGACGAAGTTGGTTGTTTGGCGTTGGTTCTACAACGATATCATATTTCACATCAAGAGCGTCCTTGATATGGAGTGAATACAGCCTACCCTGATCCATGGATAACCAGGAGTAGACAACTCAGGCAGCATAGCTAAGTAAAGCGAAGCTCAGTCACAACCCGCTTTTTGGCAGTTACTTCTGCAAATCCGGAAGGGTTGAACTTCGCTCAACTTCGGCTCGACGGAAACTTGAACCTTGTTACTTTGTTACTTCTACAAAACTGTTTTTCGTGCGCTTTTCAGAGCTCTTTATCCAATATATAAGATGACATGTCGACGCCCATCCCGTTACAATCAGTCCCATGGATGACCACAAATTATCAACCCCTCAGCATGACAATCATCGAGCAGATGAAGGGCCCTTGACCTCACATGTTCTACAACTCCGACTTCCTTGATCTGTGCAATGCCGGGAATGCCGCATCTCCAACGTGCACGAATCATATCACAAAAAGGCAAATCAAGGTAATTTGATCCATGGATGTGAAGAGCCGTCAAATTTGGGCAGAGACAAGGCAACCTGCTTTTCTCCATCTCTAGAGGATTCAATTGGGTCAATGTGGAATCTTCGAGGAACACATTATCCCCCAAAGAGTGTGTGTTCAAGAAGGGGAGGCTCTGGAGGGATGTGATCATGTGATGCTGTTGCATTCCTTGAAAGGTGGGATTGAAGCGGAGACTCGGTATCCGAGCTGATGTGCGGGAGAGGGCAGACCCGAATTCTGGAGTCTGGCGCGGAAATGATTCTCCTGATATGCGGATAGTGATGGTTGTGAGGGAAGGAAGGATGAGGTGGTCAAAGAACTGCGTGAAATCCTCGTCGCAAATCAATGCCAGGACCTTCAGGTAATTCGACGTCACTGGGACCACTGGAAACGAAATGGAAGTCGCCAGATCTGCAATCAACAATTGGCACTTCTCAAGGGACTGGCAGCGGGACAAGAGATCCAAGGCTCGCTGAATTGAGAAGGGACGGTTCTCCGGAAGATGAAGGCAAGTCAACTGGTCCCATGGTAAGGATAAATCGTCTGGAAGGTAATGTCGAATTGTTAACTCCCGTAGGAATGGAGCGGTATGGAGGAGGCGGTTAAGGGGAGACACCTCTGCTTCCTCTTCCTCTTCTGCCTCCTCCTCCCCCCCAACCACAACCCTAATCGTTAACTCATCAATCTCAAAATTTAACTTCTCCAAGTTGGGCCAGGAATCTACACGATCAAGAAGTAGTCTCGACCGCGAGGTTACACCCATGTCTAAATGGCGAAGGTGTGAAGATTAAAGAGTGGCAGCCACAACGGATATCTCAACTTGAGACTCCGTATGATAATGGTTGGGAGCAGAGACCGTAAGGTCAAGGGGAGATGTAGCGGCTCTGGCGAGCCACTCGGCCACAATGGAGGTGTAAGATGTAGTTCTGCGGTCTGTCCGCGGAGAATACTCTGGAGTGACCTGAAGGTGACACCAGAGTCTACTCGTCTTAATCGCTACTTCCCTCCAATGACGGCACACCCTAGTCAGGAGGATGGGCGCCCGTCTTATATCTGGTACTCCCAGGGTACGAGAGTCATCGTCAAGGCAATCGACAAAGATATTCGATAGGAGCTCTCGGGGAAGTCGTGTTATCCCAGCTAGAACGCATACATGAGCTTCATGGCGATCTTGGACGAGTGCAACTATCTGAGCTTGCAAACGTGACACTTCTGCATCCAGACGATCAATGTCTAGTTGCTGCTGTGTAAGAAAGGCCTGGACTGCGGGAACCTGGTCTGGTCGAGGAGGTATGTTCTTTCCGAGGAGATGAGGGATAGGTGAGGGCAGCGGGGAGCGACGAAGTTGCTCAATCAGCGTTGGTTCCGACACGATGTCAGACTTCACATGGAGAGTGTCTGAACACGACCCACTCTGATCCATGGCAGTGCGTTCAAATCTCAGCCTTCGGATTAAGCAATGGGCGCGCAGTCGAATCGTGCCAATGCGTATAGTTGCTCGAGGACTAGAGTCATGTGGCGCTGAGGTCAGACTCTTTCGGTGGACAACCAAACTCAGGTTGGATGACTTCGGTTCGGAGAGAGGGTATAAGAAGATTGTTTTAAGTTTCGAGACGCAGTGTAAGTCAAATAACTGGTGGTTTACATGAGGGGACGATGGACTCACGGTGATCTAAAGAGAAGTCAAACGAGAACAACCTTCCGCTTTTGGCAGTTACTTCGCCAAACTTGGAAGGTTTGAACTCCGTCGTCAACTCGGGTGAAAGGGAACGTCGAGTTTGGAAGGGTCAGGTGATGACTCTCGCTCTCTACATTCAAATGCTGTCAGGAGAACTCTTGACAACAGAAATCAGTGGAGATATTTATATATAACGATGTTGCAATACTCAGAATAAGGAGACATCACGAATCGTTACCCCCACTGGCATGAGGCAATAAGTATCCATTGCATATCAGTCAAGATTCTTCCCACGATCTCCACACATCAAACCATCGAACCCTGCCAACCTTCAACCCTTGCGCACACAATTCCTGAAGCAGACATTTAACCTCAGTCCTGAGATCGACATCCGCAAGTTCAACCACCTTGATAGCCACGACATCAGAATCTGAGTGTCTCCATCGCAAGCAAACCATCTCAGCCAACATCGATCTGCAACATCTCGTTCCATAGATCCGTAGAGTCTCCACGGTGGGACCGAGACACCGCAAACCCATGTTCTCCGTTTCGTCAGGATTGAAAGACATCAACAATGCTTCAGGCACAGCAGAATTGGGTCCAAGCGATAGATAAGTGAGGGTTGGTAAATTGCGAATGGAGAGAATGATATTGCGATCGTATATCCCTGAAACTGGGGGATCAAAATGGAGGTGTGTAATGCAAGTTGAGATCCGAGAGATGATGGACCTGAATTCTCCGATAGGCGATGAGTGATTTCGAGGCGTTGTCAAGGCAAGGTGGGTGAGCGAAGGGAGGGATAAATGGAGGGATAATTCAGCCAAACCCCCGCCAGAAGTCAACGAGAGGTGTGTCAAAGTCGTCGATGTCACAGAAGGAGCTGATAATGACGAGGGAATGGATGACCCAATTTCCAGCTCGCACCATTTGAGCAAGGGACACTGACTGACGACGAGCAGAACCTGTCGAACGTAAACGGGGCGGGTCTCTCTGGTGGG
This sequence comes from Jaapia argillacea MUCL 33604, assembly GCA_000697665.1. NCBI lineage: Eukaryota > Fungi > Basidiomycota > Agaricomycetes > Jaapiales > Jaapiaceae > Jaapia > Jaapia argillacea. The sequence goes on from KL197720.1 coordinate 1,023,962, forward strand.
ACTGCTCAGTCACAGTGCAGTGAGTTGTCGCCACAGCAAAGACAAAAACAATGGAGAGCCATCCTGTACTACCACTTCCCGTAGCGATGGTGCGTTATGTAGCAAGCAATAAAGTGGTAGGAGGGCAGAACGGTGGCACAAAATAGAAATCTTCAGTTTCTCCAAGTTGGGCCATGACATTGATTTATCAACACCTAGGCAACGAGCTAAATCCACCGACATCTCGAGTTCCAGAGAGTGAAGAGAGTTGGGAGATCGAAAGGCAGCCTGGACGACGACATCAAAGAACTCCGCCCCTTCTTTGTCCTCACCGCCAGATGGCGCAATTGTGAGATCGAGCAGACATTTGGCTGCCCTATCTACCCACAGAGCCACCATTGAGGCATATGCTATGGGAATATAACTTCTCCATGGAGACACCACCAGACAACACCAAAGTCCGGGAGCGGCAACTGCTATTTCCCTCCAATAACGGCAGATTTGAGTGAGGACGATCAGAGCATTTAGGATATCCGGTATCCCAAGCGTATCAGATTCGGTATCAAGGCACTCGAAGAACACCTGCAAGAGCAGCTCAGGAGGGAGCTGCATGGCTGGGGGTGACTTCAGTTGGTCTGCTGCAAGCTCTACATCAGAAGAGATAACCCTCCAATGTGCATCTCGGCTTACTTGCAACCATGTCTGAATTGCTGTTACTACTCGTGACCTTGGAGAAGAGTATGGATCCACTTATATCGATGTTGAACTTGAAGTACAAGGCGCGGTTCAATCAACAAAATTTAACTCGAATATTCAACAAATGTATTTATTTATGTCCCGCGTATTTCCGAACCCTAACCCATTGCCAACGCCGAAGCCGACTTATGGAAACATTTCGGCGCTGTTATCTTGAAGTTGCAACTCCAAGATGACCCATCCACATATCCAAGCGATACTCATAGACCTGTCCGGAACACTGCATGTAGGCTCCACACCAATACCCGCCTCAGTTTCCGCACTGGGCCATCTCCGATCCTCCAAAATTCCGTTTCGATTCTGTTCGAATACTTTGAAAGAGTCCACGGAGGATCTATGTCAGAGATTGGTCGAGATGGGGTTCGATATCAAAATGGACAGTGGTGAGACGAATGTGGGAAGTCGAGAGGTTTGGACAAGTATTGGTGCGGTCAAGAGATTGATTGAGGAGAGAGGCTTCCAAAAACCCTTCTTCTTGTTGTCCGATTCTGCCAAGGCGGAGTGCATCGAAGGGAACCAAGCTATTTCAGCATCGCTGACCCACACGGAAATGCCTTACGATGGAGTTATCGTCGGACTTTCACCCAACAGTTTCACTTACGATATCCTATCCGAAGCATTCCAAATCCTCACTCACCAACATCCCTCCCAATCCTCGAAATCCACCTCCCCCTCTTCGCGTCCCCCAATACCACTCATTGCGACGCACAAAGCGAAATATATTCGACCTAGCTCTTCTGCCCCACTTGTGCTGGGTCCAGGACCCTTTGTTACAGCCCTCGAAGAAGCATCAGGTGTGCGGGCTGAAATCGTGGGCAAGCCAAGTCGGAAGTTCTTTGAGACAGTTATTGGTGATATGGCTTTGGATATAAACAGTGATACCGCTGGTGGAAGCGGGAGGATAGCAATTGTGGGAGACGACGTCGAGGCTGACTTGGGTGGAGCGGCATCTGAGCTCGGATTATGGAGGGTTCTTGGTCAGTAGCCACTCGTCGTATTGCCAATATCTTCAATGCAGGAGCTGATGCAACATATCCTTAGTCAAGACTGGTAAATATCGTCCAGGGGATGAATCCAAGCCGGGCGTCCGTCCTCCAGATGAAGTATCCGCTTCCTTCGCAGAGTGGGTCGATAGCGTTCTCGCTAACCGGAGTTGACCTTACATCGAGTTGTGATAATATGCCAAGGTGATATCTTTGACATTCTTGTCAACTAAAGTCGAAACTCAGCTCTTCTGCAGTGTCGCCCCATTTTCATAGACATCTAGAATTTTGATTCCGGGAGGTGAATCGATAACATGACCCCTTTTAACTGTTCAACGTTGGTCTAGTCTCTACTATATCACTAAGCCATTCGCCACTCACTGCATCCATACTGCTCTAGTGCTTATATTGCTCCTATTACCCCGCCACACTCCACCCCCAGTAGAACTCGCTTCAATCCCAATGACGGTAGCACTTGCGAGAGGGTTACAAAGTACACAAATACCACCGCCCCGAAATGAATTTCCCTTTAGAATAAGCCTCACGTGCAACTTTCCAGGCAAACAAACCCCATCTAACCTGCTTCAAATTCCCCTTCTATCTCCCTCTGCAATTCAACAGAAAGTCGCTCAGCATCCCAGACTCTGCCAGCGACTATCCACATCGATGAGTCGTGTTCTTGAGATATTATTATCGATCGAGCGCAGCCCATGATTTTTTACTCGGAGAAATGGCATCTAGCGGGCTTACAGCTTGCAAATTCGAAGCGTTCCCAGCTCAGACCGCTGGGATAGAAGCCACCCTAGAAAAAATTGATATCTTGTAGAAATGCCCTGCCTGAACAAATCTCCGCGCACTCCCCACCTGCTGACCGTGCGAGAAGTCCCTTGTACGTTGTGCCTGGTCAAAGGCGCCAATATGTTCTCGGTCATTGATATATCTATCGCCGATCTCCCGAGTCGATTACGCTAGAGAGCCAGTAAAAACAAATGGATCCTCGGGAAGTAGAGTCGTTTTTGCTATAGTGAATAATTCGTTTGTCGGAAAAGCCGCTTCCACGATTCTGAGACGAACAATATCGAACTCCGAGACAGTGAGTTTAAACCGATTTCAGATTTCCTCGGTCCTCAGGGGCAATCATACACGATCAACACGGGATGGGCATTTTTCAATGAATGGGCGTCAGATAAAGAAGGCGGGGGACCTCTATGATGAGGGTAGAAATGATTAGAGGTGTTGCAAAGCTTAGGAAGTAGGGTTCAAGGGTGGGCAAGGACCTTATCATCTCCATGGGGCCATGGGTAGCTGACAATGTGCACTTGGTGAGAAGGAGGATCCAAAGTACCGATACCTGGAACGCAGGGGGGTCGGCTATATCATGAACGATTTGGGCCATTCATGTGGACGGTTTGATCAGGTACGCCGTAGAGATAACAAACCCAGAGTTACAGGCGGCTAGAGTCCGAACAAAGACGTATGTTGGGCGCCTAAGTCCAAGCCGAGGCTGACAACATCTAATAACCAGAAAGCAAAGGGATCACAGCGACATACCGGGGTTCAGCCGCAGTCTTGTAGAGGTCAATCATATCGGTGTCGGTTGAAGCCGATTCTCCGGCACGGGAGCAATCGTGTCAAGGTAGCGCCCACGCCCAAGAACCAACGCCGGGGCTATGAGCCACGACGCACCATCCTAGTTATCGGTTCGTTATCAGCTTCAAGGAGCTGGGATTTCTGCGATGGAGAGTGCTACATGATGCCATTGCAAATCGAAGCGAAGTCAGATCAGGTGTCATGTGTCGTGAGACCGGGCGTCTAAGTAGTATGCCAGCACTGTGACTAATGTTCTTCACGAAGATGAACGACGACTAGATAGATCGCAGCACTCACTTAGGATCTCACCAGGGAAAAACAGATTATCTAGACTGGATGACTTCGTTGGGGGGTTAATGTTACCAAATGTTGAGACCCAGTGAAAAGTCCGTCTAAGCACAGCGAACCAAATCGAAGAAAAATTCTAAGGAGTTCCCATGGTTAGATATGGCTCGATTATTTGGACTATTCGGACTTTCGCTCGATTTTTCATCAAAGGAGATCGATGACAGTCGAACGAAATTGAAGCACCATCCAAGGACATCGAGCGGAATCGATTCGTCTTCTGTGCGGTATCAGACGGATTCTCGACTCATTTTAGGATAATAAATTGTTATTATATTGCATTAATCAGATGAAATCAATCATGCTACGGTAAACAGCACAGTGGAGGGAGGAGTGGGTTGTATCTGGTTGATACGGAGTATTGAGACTATTCCCCACTTGTCTGCTCTTTGCCCCCTTTCCTCCCCGCCTTCTTCCCCGCCGCCTCACTAAGTGCCTCGTATTGCTGGGAAAGGTGTCAATTCAACGAAGCTGCGAAGGTAGGAGGTCATACACACATCACGGGTTTCCTTATCCAAACTTAGCCAGACAGCAGCAAACTCAATAGTTGTCGTGTCGTGGTGGAGTTTGCGGTAGTCAATCATGAACAGATTTCTGCGTAGACACGAGTGAGGTGCGACATCGATGAGTGAAACGGGAAAACATACCGAGCCGTGGTCGATTTCGATGGTTGAATTTTTGTCGTCTTCTTCTTCGCAATCGGCGCGGATGGCTGAGTCACGCTTGCAAGTTCCGGCTGAGAGGGTTGTCCAACGGCGGAGCTATCCTCTTTCGAGGGTAGAGGATTATCCAATTGTTAGATGCAGAAGGGGTGAATAGACGCGCATTCATACCTGGGTTGATAAGGCCCGAGCCACTTTCCGAAATGATGGAGCTGGGACCAGCTGGGAGTGGCTCTTCGAACATATTACCACTGGAAAAGATCACATCAATGGATTACGAAATTAGAGAGTCCGGCATAACAGCCACGTACAGAGGATCGCGGAACTGGGGGCGAGAGATGTTAACCTTGGGTGCAATCTCTGCAGTGGGCCCGGTTTGTTTGAGGTTCTCCCCGGGTGGCTCCATAATCGGATTTCGGTTGATGTCGATCTCTGTTGGGCGTGAAGAGGATGGTGAAAGCAACAAGGGGGCTGTCGCGTCGAGGGAGGAGTGTGAAGGATTTGGATGTGGGGGGCTGGTTTGTGCTGAGGTGGTCTCTCTGAGCTGTAAAAGCGGCCTGGAAGTGCTCTCGTGCTCTTGAGAGCACTGAAGGGATAGTAAAGGTATTGATGTAGCTGGGAGGGTGATTGTAGGTGTCAAACCGGCGAGATACGGGGTCCGCGCGAGAGTAAGGGCCTCTGACTCGGCCAAAGGTGCTGTCGAATTGACTTCCACGGATGGGAAGTTTACAAGGGGAGCCTGATTCGCTCCTAAAATGGATAGGTTGTGGGGTAGAGGGGAGGTGGTTGCGAGTAGGGATGTCTGAGTGATAGGGGCTGGAGATCTGGTCTCTCCGGTGAAGAGAGGAGGGATGGGAGGTTGCGAGAGCATTGAGCTGGCATCACGATCAGGCATAGGAGGACTTTCGAGATGAATCTCGTCCTTAAGGGGTGTTGAGATGGAGGGAGAGTGCTTGGACTTCTTGCGAGAACCACTGTCCAGCGCAGAGGAGCGCTTTCCCTTTCGCGACCCCGATTGTTCCGAACCCTCTTCAGCCTTGACAGCACTGCCCTTCCGAGGATGATTGGGGTAGATCTTCGTCATTATTGCGTGGAGCTTCCAGTGATTCTCGCATAGTTGCAAGTACGGGTAGCCTTGGTAGATCTTCGTGCGGAAGTGTTGCAGTGCTAATAAGGTTATCTTCCCCCATGTATCTGGCAGCATCTCGAGTTCATCCATTCCGCGCAATTCCGCACGAATGTAGTCTCGGAGTCCCGCGGCAATCGAAGCAGTGATTACAATACCATTCCAGTCTTCGACATGCTTCATCATAACATTCACCCCTTCCTTCAGGCGCACGTTTCCTCGTGGGTTTGGAGTCGACCCCTCTGCTACATCTTTGGCTGGCACCTCCCTTTCCTCGTACTTCTGAAGGGTCCAGAAGTTGATTTGAGGAAAGTCTTCCTCTTGCCATGGCCCGTTGAGTGAGTTTACAGCTGGTATGGCTCGGTGGGAGCCTGGCATGATGTTGGAGGCCTCGGAGGAGTTCTGTGGGACAACACGAAGGAGCAACTCATATGCTTCCCTTCGAGACAAGTGAGTGCCTTGAAAACCTCACAATATTCTTATGCTTACTTCCATGTTGCCACCTGAGCCTGGCTTGCAAGATAAGCAGTATTCCCAGCCTGGGTGAGATTATCGTGAGTTGCATCTCGAATAATTTGCATGCAGTTCGGCAGGTAACTATCAGAGCCATACGAAGACTGATCTTCGTTAGTAGGGACCACAAGAGTTCAGAAGTTGATTTGGCTCACGAAGGCCCTGTTGCCAAAGGAAGGTGTCGAAGTAGCATGAAAATCAATGATTGGGGTATGAAGTGGACTTTCTGTCCTCATTGACAGTGCCCTGTCACTAAAAAAGAATGGAGTGGAGGAACGAGAGGAATCTGACTGTGTGCTGCCTAGGGTGGACACCAGGTTTACGGGGGAAGGTGTTGGTGCCATCAAGCTTGGGTATCGACCGAAAGACGACATAAGGTACGTGGCCAAGCTAGAGTCGGGAGATTCCGACATGGTTCCACTAAGGTTTCTGCCACAATTCTTGGGCACTGTAAATTACTATCACATGGATAGTTATTCTCTATGTGTATGGATATTCTGTGTGTATGAATGCTGTGTGCATATGAATGTTCTCTGCACCTATGTGTTCTCCGTGCGCATGGATGTTCTCCACGCGTATGGATGTTCTCCGCGCGTATGGATGTTCTCCGCGCGTATGGATGTTCTCCGCGCGTATGGATGTTCTCCGCGCGTATGGATGTTCTCCGCGCGTATGGATGTTCTCTGTGCATATGGATGTTCTCCACACCATGTTCTCTGCGCCTATGAAAGTTCTCCGCACATGAGTTCTCCGTGCCTATGAATGTTCTCCCCATGTGAGTTCTCTGCACCTATGAATGTTCTCTGCACCTATATGTTCTCCATACCTATGAATGTTCTCCACACCTATGGATGATCTCTACTGTAGGGGAGTGAATCTGCCTATGTATGGAAACCATGTCAACATATGTTTCGAGCATCACTCTATCTATTTCTACTTTCTATGCTTTCTTTTGTTTGTGCTGTGGACATTGATGTTGGTTGGATTTGGAGCTGTGGCTGGTTTGGGTTTGTACAGAACAGGAACATACAACATTCTATTCTCTCCTCTCTCTATCACCATTCCGTGCACAGACTGCTAGCTTGGGGTTGCTTGAGTTTTGTAGCTTTTGTTGTTGTTGTTGTAGTTCACTTTTGGCAGCATTCCCCTGTATTCATCACTTGTAGCTTTTGTCTATTGTGCTCTCTGGTGCAAACCTACACTCTCTAATCTACACTCTTTTATACCACTGGAACTGCTAGTCATACACAAGAATCCTAAGCACCAACAACCACAGTCTCTGCAAAACACCACTCACAATCAGTGTTTACACACAAGACTGACCCCACACTGTGCCTATGAATGTTCTCTGCACCTATGAATGTTCTCTGCAGGTATGAATGTTCTAAATGTTCTCCGCATCTATATGTTCTCCATGCCTATGAATGTTCTCTGTGCCTATGAATATTCTCCACACATATGAATGAAATTCCCAGAACTGAGTGATGTGGAGATAGAATGGTGGACAACTGGTCTTAAGACAATGTAGGTTACTTGGGGTGTGTGAGGTCCAGATTGAGTGTGAGTTCTATGACAACTTACTTGAACACGTTGTGGGCCATCATTGGACAGAACCTGTACCGACTGCAGGAGATTAATCAGATGGAGAGGGAGATGAGTAGCTATCTAGAGTGGGAGTTGAATATCAAGCCTGCAATATTGGCAGAGTTTGAGGGGAAATTGAAGAAGGATCTCATTTACCCTGCACAGCCTTTCAAATTGAACACCATCTCAATACCATCCATCCCTATACCCATTCACAAATCACCACCCAAGCCTGTCCAGAACCCATTACCACCTCCCCTCGTTCCTGTAAAGGCCACCTATGACTCTTGTCATGCCACAAATGACTACACACCTGCTCTCTCACCCCCATCAGATCACTGACAGTTGTTATACCCACTTAGTGATGATGGCTGGCCACACAGTGGAATACAAGCTCCATTTGGAGGTCCCACAAGCCTACCTTAAATCTAAGATTGGCTGAGAAGCATTTGCTTTTGCTGTGCCAGTGGTTTGGTAGCACTCTTGGTCACGTTCACTTGTTTATTTCTTTGTTGCTGCTGGCGATGTTGTCATCGCCTCTTGTTAACTTTCCAGTATTCTGGCATTGTTGTCTCATTTTTCTATCTCTTCTCTCAGGTTTACCCCTATTTGATGCCCTGGCAGTCTTGACAATGGCAGTTGGGTGGCATTAATGGCTTGCTCTATATTGGACTGTCACCATCTGTTGCTGGTGCTTCACTGGCATCCCACCTGCACATTATTGGACTGTTTTGTCTTTCATTCATTGTTTTGTTTGCATATTTCTCTCATCTGTTTATCAATCTCACCACAGTGCTCTCCTCACAACATCATTGCATCTCGTGTATTAACACCATGTTACTTATATTTTGGTTGTGTAATCAGCCATCCATCACACCAACACATTATGTCTTCATATTGAGTATGGATATGGAATAAATAAACATTATCACTCCATTGTTAATATCAGGAATTGAAAACTCAGTTACTTGCATTTTCATTTAATCCTTGCACTCCCCACCTTTCATAGACAATCCATAGCCAAGCCTGCACACTGGAGTGTTTGTGTTAGGAGCACCTTTAGTGGCTAGTACTCAGGCTACGACTTGAGGCTATAGAGGATGATGAACAAGAGCAAACCAATTGAAGGGTACAGGCTAAAGAGCTGTATTGTTCAAGTGGACAAGCTTAGAGAATACAGGAGAGCGAGTGTGCCTTATATACTAGGGTCAGATGGATATCTACAGTATTGGCCTAGATATGCACTATCTCTGCGTGTATCCATCTCTAACTAGTTGCCTTAGTTGAACTCAGCCTCTGAAAGCTTTGATTTGTAACAAACTTGGTATTCTACAAAACACTCTATTCCTCTGTAATATCCTCTGACTCTCCAGATAATAAGCCAACCTCTAAGCCAGACTGCTCAACCACAAAGTAATCAACTGCACAAGGTCCTTCCACACCATACTCAAGCATTTGCTTCTGCGCCACCATGCCCACAACTGAAAGAATGGAAGTTACCTCAATAACCACTAGAGCTGTATCACCCTGGTACTTACAGAGCCAAACAGTATTGTATGAGCTCTGAAGCACATTCTCATCAGGGCGAGAGAAGAGAGAGAGTACTGCAAGGACAACAACCTTCCCTTGTACCTGCGCACGGAAAAAGAACTGTACTTCACCAAATTCATAGTGGCCATTATAGAAGATCTGCATATGAGACCAACAGAGATGAGACATCAAAGAGTAAAATAGATCAATGGATAGCACACCTTCACATTTCTTGAAATTCTTATCTTGTCCAGTGTTTTTAATTGCTCCTTCCAGAGTGAACGAGAAATCTGGCCATTTGGCAGCCGAAGACGTGCCCACCGAGTCACCCGAGGTGCCTGCCACTGTGTCAAATCCTCACCACAGCTGCCCATGTACATCAAAATTGCTGCAGCCTCAGAGATACTTGTCTGCCTAGCACAGGTATCCATAGCCCTCAGGAGAATATATCCACCACCTAGGTCCAAAGATCCACGAATAGGAGGAACTGTGTCTGGATCAAGTTCTGGTACTAATGCCTTGAGAGCATTAACTTGTGATCGGCGTAAACCCCTTTGGGAGAGATTTTGATATGGATTTGAAGGTTGTTTGATCTCCTCACCTAGATTCCCAATTGTTCGCTCCATAGTCCACTGTGTATAGTAGACAAGTGGACCAAGGCGGGCAACTTCTGGAGCAAGGTGTGTAAGGGCATGGATGCTTTGTCGGCAGAAGTGAAGTCGGTCCTCCCGACGCTGGTAATAGAGAAGCTCATACTCCAGAACAAACTCAATAAGACGAAGATGGGCTTGACGAAGTTGTTCTGCAGCAATCTTGCGCTGGTGAAGAATTCGAATAGCAAATACAAGCTTACAAAAATGTTGCCAATATTTCTGTGGAAGGCGACGGCGAAGGAGAGCTGGACCAAGTCCAAACACATAAGTCAAGAATTCATGTGCTTTGTAGCCACTTGTCATCTTCTCAGCAGGGTTCCTTGGAGGATTTTGGAGGCATCCAGGAAGATATGATGTTGTACCTGCCACATCCTCCCCATGTTCTCTCCAGACCTCGTCTTTTAGAACAGCCCAATCCCATGACTCTCGATCATCAGTCCGACCACAATCAAGAGTGCCACGCCAAAGTGCAAGAAGGAGATCAGTTAAATTCAATGCAATAAGATGCATTAAATCCATTGTGAACATCCTTGGAATTCCTAAACTGCGAGGAATGGCAATGAAGATTGTAGGTTTTGATATGCCAGTCCTCAAACGGCGCTTGATATACTGGGTTGGATTTATTGCAGCCCAGAGATCTTGAAGATTTGTTTCATAATGCTGTGCAGATGCAGGGGGCAAATGGCGTGGATCATAGTCTGGATGGTCAGAGCCAGCCAGATTATAGTTGAGCGGTTTTGAATGTGCAGGGTAGTAATGAGGACCCCCTGTCTTGCGGCGTCCTTTGCATGGGCAATGTAAACGGCAACCATATCCACCATGGTGTCCAACAAGACCATTAAGGTGGGTCAATCCTGGACCATCAGCAGTGCCAATGGCAATGAAAGGGTTAGAAACATGGACAGTTCTATCAACAGCATCCCAAATATGGAGGCCCTCATTTTGAAGTGCTCGCACATGAGATAGACCTGGAAATAAGAATGAGTCCACATTTTTTGGCTTGTTTGGCCCTGGAATGAAGCCACCTGGCAAAACATGTTTCTTCTTGTAACGCATATCAGGTGGGAGGTCGAGAATGACCCAGATGTAGATCCAACAGTCAGATGATTTGTATCGAAATAGCTGTGCACCATCAATCGACAGCATGAGCACAGTATCATACTGCCGGATCTTTCCATCTCGGACTGCAGTAAGATAGTCTGAGCCATGGTAGAAGTCATCAAATGTGCTCCAGTTTCCTCCATTGTCATCCAGTTCCTTGAGTATCCGTGATGTTTCCTTGAACCGATGATTCATCTTTGTTGAACCTTCAATTGTACGACGAAGAGCCTGGATCTGTGGACCAAGAGGAATGGTGTGGAATTCTTGACGAGGAATTCTTGTTTTTCCATAGCTGGCTGTATATTGGATCTGATCATAACGAGGCTCGCCACATTGTGGGCAAACAAGAAGGTCGGCAAATGGACCAGTGAAAGCCAAGCAGGAATTGGTGCACATGTCATAAATGATAGATGTAACACCTGTGAGTTCAGCAATCCTCCGCTTAATTTGATCATATGAAGGGATGTTGTCCTCCGGGTGGAGCTCATGAGCTGCATCACGAACTTTGTTATATGTATCCTGAGAGGCATTGCTGACAGCAAGAAATGTTTTTAGGCCATATCGAAGGAATGGATCATTGAGAATAAAGGGCTCGCATATTGGGTTTCGGAGTCGGTTGACAACATCAGAATCAAGATCACCATTGTCCAAGGTGGCTTCCTTCAGAGCTTCAATAAACTCTGATGCAATTTGGATCTCTGGGATTGTAGAGAATGGTCCACGGGGGCGGTCTCTGTGGGTGAAATTCAGAAATCCACTAGGGCTGCCCTCAGGTCCCTGGTCATCACTGCCTCCCTGTATTCCATTCCCTCCCCCACCCCCCTGGCCTCCATCTCCTCCCCCACCCCCCTCTCCTCCACCTCCTCCCCCCTCACCTCTATCTCCTGCCCCACCCCCCTCACCTCC
>KL197720.1:1036517-1052693 GCA_000697665.1 Jaapia argillacea MUCL 33604
CCAACCCCAGCACCACCCCCCTCATCTGCATCTGCATCTCCTTCCTCATTCCTGTATCCATCAGCCTCTCCACTGCCATCACCTCCATCACCTAATCCCTGTGATTGCCCCTCAGCATCCCACATGGCAGCAATGCTCCCTGGATCAGCCCTCCCATCTGTACCTGAGACCATAGGTGTTGAATCAGAGGCATTCTCAGAAGATGTAGGGGGGGTAGGTGGTGTAGGGTTGTCAGAGGATGGCCTACAGAGATCATAGGCATCGAGGGAGGGGTCTTCAGGTAGGTGTAACTAATTGAGGAGGAATATGAACTCAACCATCTATGTCCAAATCCCAGGATGGTTGATGGAAAACAAACTGACCTCAACTTCCAGGCAAGCATGATCATCCTGACGTGCTCGCTTCGTTGGTTGTCCATTGTCGGACTCAGACTCCGAGTCATCATTGGGAGTGCTGCGCCTCTTGGCATTTGCAATGTTCGAGCCCCCAGGATGGGACAGTTGCAGGGAGGTCAGGGTATTAGATGGTCCAGCTAGCTGATTGAGCTGAGTGCGATATGCTCGGTGATTGAACCATGTACTTCGGGAGACCTCCCTAGTGGACTTGCAATACCTCAGACAGTCACATGTGTAGATATCACCAGGAGGGTTGACAGTGGACATCAGGCAAGATGACAAGCACAATCGGGAGAGAGACTGGACCGAGAAAGCAAGGGGGAGGCTCGTTATCAAAGGTTTAGCGAAGGGTGTAATAACACGAGCCACGAGCGCGCGAAGACTCGTCCCGCCGAGCAAACTCCTGCGGGCTGACTTAGAGGAAATTCGCTGTGATTTTTGCTTTGTAAGCAACGTTCACGAATGTTGGGTGGAATTCAAGTGGGGTTCACGACAAAGTCGACGAAGGACTGCGGGAGCACAGCCTGATTCGATTGTGATTCCACGATCTCCGGATTTCCTTCGTTTTCCTTGTATTACAGTCTCACATTTGTCTCACATTTCGATCTGCCTCGATCTCGCTCGCTGGCCTTAGACGGACTTTTCACTGGGGTTGAGAGTCTGGTGCTGCAGCGAATGATACTGAACTTGAAAACCAACTTGAACTTGGAGTACCGCCGTGACGGTCGCGGCGCCATCATGTGACATATTCATATTCCTTCTTCCGAGTCTACTTGGTGAATGTTCGTTCATACTGCAGCATCAATTAGAAGCATGAACCTCCGAGTCCGACATGTGCTCAATGGTTGCGCGCTACGCCCAACAAAGTTCTAACCTTCCTTTTTTGTGGAGGAAATTATCTAGCACCCGTCTTGGGGAGAGTTCAGAACTTTGGCGCTCGCCCTTTCGTATAAATATCGGACTCGCTGGCGTTCACTGACCATCATCCACCAAATGGCTTTTTTTCAACCTCAGACTACCACTATAGAACCTGGATTCTACAAGATTCGAAACGTCGCACACGGAACCATCGGTATCGGCGACGCCATCAAGCCCATCGTGATTGAGGAGGCCATTACTAGTGGCGACTCGGAGGAGGATAAACCTAAGAAGGAACGCTATCCCGTCATCAAGTCTGAAGATGAAGCTATTGTCAGTCTCCCCAATCCTATGCGCATTCCCCGTCCCTAGACACCACTGACAAGAGCTCTGATCCTTATAGTTCCACATCGTTGGTACTGAGAAAGCTGGTTATTGGATCTCTGTAATCGGAACCATAAGCGCTCTCCTTCCACAAATCTGCGACGTCATAGCACCAGATGACCTGGTTTACGCTGAGACTGCTGAGACTTCTGTTGGTGCCAAACATGAACGGTGGAAAATCGAGCAGTCTGGGAAAGGCGATGGGAGCGTGATGTAGGTGACGAAACACAAATCTAAACGAATGCACTCTTAGGTTTCCTTTCACCTGCGCAGCATTGCCCGCATGAAGGATCTCAAGCGCCGTTGGATTCTCCCCGAGAAGCTCCCTGAGACACCGGAGCGATTTCCAGTTCCTAGTTATGTCCAGGTTGAGTGCCGCGAGCGATTGTCTACCGACAAGAAGGACGAAGACTTGTGGAAACTAATTGCGGTCAAGACGCTTCCCGTACCGCAGGAGGCCCTAGGAACCGGTCTATACAACATCAAGAATGTAAGGTATGGTAATATCAACGTTGGGAGCGACCGCCAGCAAGCCCGAGTCGTCTCCGACCCTACACCTGCTATCGTAAGCCCCTGTTCCTCCAGGATTTATATTTTTCTGGCTCTTGTCATTGCAAATTGGGATCACTCACGCCTCCTCTTGATTGTAGTGGAAGGTCGAGAGGATCGACCCGAAAGGCTTCGCGTACACAATCTCTCTGCATAAAGAGGGTTTCATCCTCGATGGCCGACAAGCTGTCGAAGCAAATGGCTTGTTGTACATCTCCGATTCGAACTTGATCGCCGCAAAGTGGATTATTCACCCTCTCCAGCGTGGCAACACATTCATGCAAGTATTATACTTTGTGGATGCGGTTGATCATGCTGACAATATTTTTCATTTAGGATCCTCTATGATTCCCTCGCGGTTGGGCCTATTCATTGGGTACTCGACAAGCAAGCTGCAGGGACCCAGGTAGGTTCTCAGATTTCTCGATTGACACAGCCCTGACCCCCCTTGTGAAGGTGTCCGTCGCGATGGAAGACCATGACGCGGAGAAGAACCTTGCCGACGAATATTTGACTGGGGCACAATGCTTCTGGGAGTTTACGGCTGTGTGATTCTGTTCTTGTATGCTCGTTGTGGCCCCTCGATTTTGTACGTTAGCAAAGTGGTGATGGTGTAGAGATCGACTATTGAGATTCCGAAATTTTCTTCATCCTCTTGTGTTATCGGGTGTACCGCCGGAGACCAGGTGAAGGGAGAAGCACGACATTCAGTTGAGGCGACTTCTAGGTCTCCGATGCTCTAAAAAACGGGGCTCAATATCTTTTGAAGAGGATTGGAACAGGGCAGAACCTCCGAGAGAAACGAAATCTTGCACTACCAATCATATTTGCATTACGGACAACGATAGTGGGGGAAAGTAATGGTACCGAACGCCGAGAGGGTGCTGCAGCGATAAGTACTGAGCTTGAAAGCAGACGTTGTGACAATGACGCCCTCTTTGACGTCGCGGTCTCGCGACTCGACTCATGCCCTCTCCAACACAGTTTATTGGCAACGTCCTTCGGTAGCCATGCACCCGCTAATTGCGAAGGACTCTGTTGGAGTCAATCAACTTGACGAACTATTGGTCTCCGAATTCCTCGGCTACTAGCAATGAAACTCCCTCGTCAATGGCTAGTAGGGCTACTTGAATTCCTATTACCAGCTCTACTATATCAAGCTCCATGAAGTTCTTATCATGTCCAATCACACTTACCTCGAAGGTGACCACGGAGTCCGAGAGCCCTCTTGGCGAGCTCTGTAATGATCTATTCCTAGTATCTGCTCCTACCCAAGGACAACCCCTTCCCGGATCGAATTATAGCGGTATTGGGCGTCCAACCTCTCCACTGTCCAGCTCTCTCTAATGGTGGAATCAATTCATCAACCCTGTTGGCCGAACCTCCGATAAACCCAGGTCCGGAGCCTTTACGCACGAACGAGCTATCTACGAAGACATCCGAACTTCAGTCGTATACAGGCGAGCCGCTATCCTCTCCAGGCGCAAGAGGAAATAGGGAGTTGTCAAGGCTCAATCTGCGAGATACTGGCAGTCGACGAAGTTCTCAGTGGGTTCGATGGTACAGTTTAGATCCCATCCCATCCCATCCGGAGCCCGTATGTGGCGTATCAAGTGCTGGCTCTACTGCCCTTTGTATCCGTCTGAATGTGATAGCTTTCTCCTCAATCACTCAGACAACATCAACCATTGGTTGATCCCGAAATCGGTGCCCGCGGATTTGAGACCGTTGCCTCACATGGTCGGGTGTCGTCCAAGTAGCGGAGCACTGACCCGTCATATGATCTCGTACTTCTACTCCACCTCACATCCTCGAGCACGTCTGAACTCAAACCGGCGACAACCCTTACGACCTCGAGCTGCTAAGAAGTCAACCCAATGGATCCTACGTGATCACAACTACTATTCGAAATGTGGCAGAGGGCTTCGAAGGCCATACACCGACAGTCCTATTCAATCCTGCCGGTTCTCGTCCAACCATGGACGAGAACTCATTCGGAACTTCTCGGCAACACTCGATGGCGAGTCTGGCGTCTATGGGGACAACTACCCACCAGCAGTGCAGTGCTCTTGTCATCGGTACTTCGAATTCTGAACCTCCTTCCCCTCAGATGCAGTTATCCGAAAACCTGGGTACTCCTCACATCGAGACCCCCACTTCTTAGTACTGCTATCAGGGTTCGTCGGAGGCGAATGTTGGGAGCACTGGCTTATTATGTCTCGGATGAGTCGCGTCTCTTCGTTTCTTTGGAGACTTGTGGGAATATATCAGATTGTCTCTGGCGCCTCACTCAATTACCCAAGAGGACGAACACAATGATATTTCAACAATCAACCTCGCCAACATCACGTCGCTATCGTACAAATGGGGACCCAAACGAGCACACGAGCATGGAATCAGACAGGAGTAAACACCCAGAAGCATTCTTCCGCAGTCTTATGCTTGTCAGCGATGTTCGCCTTCAAGTCGGGGTCTTCCACCCTAACGGTCACCTTCACAAGGGGATCAGGGGGGTGTCAATCCGGAAATTTGGGAACATACCTGGGTCCCTTTTTTATCATTGTCGAGCGCCCAATGAGTCGGCCCAACCGCAAGGTCATCATGGAGGATCCTAAAGAGAAGATAATGTTTAATGAGTCTGGCTGCACTCGATTAACTCCATTCGCGAGGTAGGATACTTGCATATATGCGTTGCCATACTGGAGAGGGTGAACAATCCACTTCGCGGCGACCAAATCCGAATCGGATATAAACAACAAGCCATTTGCTGCGACGGCTTGTCTACCATTCAGAATGAAACCATGTCCATGCGGCGGTTTGAAAATCGCTTCCGCTTCAGGCGAAGATTTGACACCCTCTCCAGCAGACGATTCGACACCCTCCCCAGCCGGCAGTGCGAAACCCGCCCCAGTCAGCCAAAGGGGACGCCGATCAACAAGCGATATTTTGTATGCGAAGCCTTTCGGGTCGATCCTCTCGACCTTCCACTGTAATGTAGAGGGTCATGAGTTGTTTCGACTAGGAATGGAAAGAAAAAAGAAGAAATAAAATTCTCAGGCGAGTAGGGGCTTACAGTAGCAGGTGAAGTGTCGGAGACGACGCGGACTGGATTGGGGCCGAAGCCGAATGGGTTGAAGGGGCCAAGGCCGCCTCCGACGGGGTCGAGGCCCCCTCTGACTGGGTCGGGGCTGCCGCTGACTGGGCCGGGGCCGCTGCCGACTGGGTCGACGCCGACGCCATGTGGTTTGACGCCGAAGCCATATGGTTTGAATTCCTGGCGGGCGTTGATATTTCCATGCTTGACATTCTTGATTGTGTATAGACCAGTTTCGAGAGGGGCAGGGGGCGGCCCAGGAAGTAGGTGGACTGGAACCAGCTGCCAAACCGCTGGGTGATGAACATTGGACTGCGCTGCTGCTTTCACCGCTATATCTGTCACCCCAGTTATAGAGGGGCACTTAACCTTCATGAAATGAGTAAGTAATTGGTAAGTGAACAACTAAGACGCAAACGAACATGCGATGGCCCAGGGGTTTCCAAATTGAGGACCCAAGACCCGCCACCAAGCGACTCCGGGGCGGTAATCCTGTGAAAATACAGTCGAAACTCAGAAGGTATTCATTCAGACTTTGTGATGTGATCACATACTGAAAGTTTCCGTTGCTCTCGAATATCTACCACTCCGTCTGAGCAACTCCTTGGGCAATATCAGCGAGTACCCAATCCTTCGAATCCTTCGTTTCGACTGTGGTGTAGCGTTGCTTCGGAAGGAGCCCGCCGCCCGTGGTCCCGATCACAGAGATAAGGTATACATCATCGCCATCGTTGTCAGGGACACGGACGACGTTGAACTGAAAAGCATCATAGTTCGTGTGAGGACCAAGACCATGCGTGCTCGAATTAAAGATACTAACGATGGCTTCATCGCTAGACGCGACGATGGCACGTGAATCGTCCGCGCTTTTCCCGTCGAGACCGATTGTTCCGTTCTTGGTGTTTCGAATATAGTAGAACCCAGAGTCTGGCATGGTAGGCAATGACTGTTGGTGGGTGGTCAGTGAAAGGAGGCGACGCTTATATACGTATAAGAGAACCCAACAATTTTGGGACACGGAAAAAACCACATTATCATTCCAAACTCTCCACAATGCTGGTGTCGAATGATTTCATCCCAAGGATCGAGGGTCAGAACTTTGTTGAAGGTAGGCGCGGAACCATCGGGCACGTGTTGAAGGGACCTGTGGTACGTGTTTTTTAAGCTGGCCCATGACTTGAGAGCGAATCCATAGCAGGGATGGCGACTTCACTCCGAATGAATGACGGATAATCAGTCCAAACGGTATAATTTGTGCAATACGAGAGCTGAATGGGTCGGCATATGAGTGACTGAGAGGGAGGACTATGCGACGCCCACCCGACGCACCAGAGGAGAAGCGTCGTCGACCCGCGACTTTCCACCCGAAGATATTATGGTCAATTGGCAGGCTTTTCAGAGAGCGCTCAGCACCTTGTCATCGAGAAATCGATAAAGTGTAGCCAACATGCTGTTTTGCTCCGGCGTCATCACGGGGGCCACCTAGCAGCGGGCGACCAACGTTCGAGGAGCGTTCACAGGCCAGAACGCCAGTGCTCGGATAGAAGACACCCCAGAATTTCTGCTGGCCTCTACACCACAGGCTAGCAATTCATCAGTCGCTCCCCATTTGAAATGGCATTCAGTTGACTCAACGTCCCCATATCCCGAGCAGGCATGCTCGAACGAATCTCCGTGCGTCTCCACCCTGCTGACCGTTCAACAAGCTAATGGTAGGTTTGTGTGTTATGAATCACAGACGTCGATATATTATTGAGCGCCGGTATATCGATCGCCGATCCTCAATCGATTGTGAAAGAGGGCCAACAGACTCGTTCCAAAACGTTCGCCACTTCGGAAACGCCTTTGATCCTGCTAGTGGATATCTTGTCCCTGCAACGGGCTTCGACGACTTTAAGATGAACTCATCGACTACGAGGAAGTGAATTCAGGTAGAGTCTCACGATGGTTGGATGGAGTGCGGGCATCTCGGGACGAGTGATCTTCAAGTCATGGGCGCCAGATAGAAGGCGGGAACGTTGGTGACAGTGGTAGAAATGGTTAGAAGCGTTTGAGTGCAGAGTTCGAGGGTGGGCAATGTTGTGGGGTTCTGGCAACATGCTCTCGTGAGATGGAGGACCTAGAATCCCTAAACCTTGAAAGGAGGGGGTTGGTGATGCTACGCATCGATTGAAGGCATTCCTGTGAAGGGTTTGACCAGGGAGGGTCTAAACCCAAAGTTATGGGCTACGAATGGTGTGATGGGTATCGAGAAGTCCAGGTAGACGCTGACAACATCCAAGAACGGGACAACACCAAAGTTCAGCCATGAGGGTCGATGATATCGGTATCGACTGAAGCCTGTTCTCCGGAGCAATCGGTTAGGTTAGCGCAGGCGCTAAGAACATATGGGCGACTGGGAGCCACGATGCACAAACCTACTTGTCGACCGGAAGGGAGTTGCTGAGGAACTAGTTAAGGGTTCATCACGATGGTAGAATGCCAATCACAAGCGAGTACTTATCATCACAATGGGCAAAGCCAACACTGCCAGGCCTACTGGCATCATATAAGGACAGTTAAACTCGGGTCTAACTGTGAACGGTCTTTGCAACAATAAACCCCGACCAGACATTCTGATCTGACAAGTCGCACTCAAGTCAGTCACGAACTTACAAAACACGGGACACAACTCTAACCGAGCCCAACTATCGAATCCTATCAGTTCCAGGCTGACATCTACAAGACAGGCTGGTCACAAGCCTAGACACAACTCCCGAGGCCAATGGCATGCGCTCAACCGTTGCGCACTACGCCCAACAAAGTTCTAACCTCGGTTTCTTGGATGAAATTGTCTGGCGCCTGAACCATGCCGAAGCTGCGGCGAAGTTGTGGCCTCTTGATCGTCCTTGCTCGACTTGGAGTCGCTAGAAAACATGAACCACAATTCCAACGCTCTGCTTGATGATTGCGCACGACCCGGGCCCCTACAAAGTTCGAGCCCTGGTTTCTTGGGTGAAAATCATCTGGCTCCTGCGTTGCAGAGAGTTTAGAACTTTGGCACTGGCTCTATCTCCCAGTCCCAGAGTTGGCCGTCTACCAGATGGGAGCGTGCTGTGCGTAAGCTACCACGAAGTTTG
This sequence comes from Jaapia argillacea MUCL 33604, assembly GCA_000697665.1. NCBI lineage: Eukaryota > Fungi > Basidiomycota > Agaricomycetes > Jaapiales > Jaapiaceae > Jaapia > Jaapia argillacea. Next base: position 1,044,917 of record KL197720.1, read on the forward strand.
AATACATGGCCTCTGAGTTCCAATTATGAACGCAGAATTACCGCTACGAACGGTCTTGGGTCTTGGACCCTCAGTTCGAAGATACCCAAGACAAAGGAATCAAACCCTCGTTTAGCACAGGTTGAGTGCCGCGAGCCAGCTTATGTATCGGCGTACAAGGTACCTGAGGAAGCCATGTCACGGTGGAGGCGCCGCCCTCTGCCTTATCCCAAACTGGTCTCTATAGAATCAAGAATATCAAGCATGGTTATATGTATCAACGTCAGCAACAAGTCTGAGAGTCGTCTCCGATCCCAATCCTGCTATAGTAAGCCATTACCCGTCCGACGATTCCACTCTTGTTCGTGTCCTCTGAATCTGGATTGCTCGCGTCTCCTCATTTTTTAGTGGAAGGTCGAGAGGATCGACCCGGAAGGCTGAGCGTGCACAATCTCGCAGCTTCAAGGGGGATTTGTTCTCGACGGTCGACAAGCCGTCGAAGCAAATGGCTTCACCTACATCTCCGATTCGAATCTGATAGTAGCGAAGTGGATTGTTCACCCTTTCCAGCGTGCCAACACATACCTGTTCGCACCGTACCAAGTTGCGAATACGGCCCAACTCGTTCAATATTATGTTCGATTTAGGATCCACTGTGAACCCCTCGCCATGGGGCCTACCCATTGGGCACTCGATACTCACGTCAAAGGGACTCAGGTATGTTGCCCGAATTGTTGTGTTACATTGCCCTGACCCCCTTGTGAAGGTGTCTGTCAGGATGGAAGACCGCGACGCGGAGAAGAACATAGCCGATGAATATTTGACCTGTGCACAATGCTTCTGGGAGTTTACTCCCGTCTGATTGCGTTCTTGCGTGCTGGTTTTGGCCCCTATTTGTAAGATAGCCAAGTGGTGATGGTCTACGAGATCGGTGATCGAGATTCTGAATTTCCTGCTCATCTTCTGGTGCGATTGAGTGTGACGCTGGAGACAACATGGAGGGAAAAGTATGACATTCAGTTGAGACGGCTTCTAGCCCTCTAATGCTCCAAAGAAAGGGGGCTCATCCGAGGCCCAAACTCGACTAATCCGCGTGAACTTGCAAAGGATGCTTATCGATCGCAGCAGCCAAGCCACAGGCAGTGTTGCTGGAGGTGTACTCCAATCCCGACAGACGGACTGGCTCGCACCGTGATGTCACGTCGAGCACAAGGGGAACGACACCGTGGATTCCATGCGGAAGAATAACAAGAGTACTCATTGGATGAGTATCATCCAAGCCAGGATAAAATAAAACAGTCTGAAAATAGATAGGATTAGTCGGGGCACATTCTCAATAAAGCGACATAGGAAGAGGTGATATCGTATAGAGGGGCAAGAAGGAAGAACGTACAGTAAAGGATATACAGCCAGCAGAATTCTCTGGTGCTCGATTTTGGACCCGTCGAGGAAATTCACTGACGCTAATTTGCCCAACACACGGTTAACACCAAGGAAGGAGAGATGATTGGGAGGTGCTCACCCCATATACACCAAGCCCAAGCCGCTAGAGCCACGGGAGCTCTCACCCAAATAATTCGTACGAAACACGATATGAAAGCTGCGATATCGAGTGGGGCTACGCAGTACCCGAGGACGCATAGACCTTGGAAGAATGACCTGTGTCGATGCACCGTCAGTGTGGCGTCTCGACAGTTGGGATAAGTGAGATGTGCTTACACTCGGCCTCCAAGGAGCTGTTGGCAATTGAAAATCAGGGATGAAAAAGGAGGTAGTGGAGAGATGTACCTTGGCTTGTACGGTCACCACCAAAGAGCCGACGGAAATGATCACGATTACACTGGTAAACACACCAAGTGACTGTGCAGGCGGTGCCTATGAGAGGTGGGGAACCGGTGAGCAACCCTCAAGTCCATAATCTGGTGTTGAACTGACGTACGTTTATGCTTAACATGATTGCTAGCATGAGACACAGAATTAGCGGGCCCCAAAGATCCCAATCTCTAGAAACAGAACAAAAATGTTAAATCTCTCGATATAACTGAAGTAAGGGTTGGAAGGAACCTTAGGATCTCACTCCCGCCACGCTTGGGAGGGTATAGTACTTGGACAAGTTTGGAGTATATGGAGAGGAGGTCTCTGGCCTACTGAAACTTGAGCTGAATGCACTGCCACGATTAAGGGCGGAGGACTAACGATGGTTGCGGTGACAGGTTCGTCAAGCGTATCCACACCAGTGTATCTACCGGAATAAGTAAAATAGATCATCAACATCACCGACGCTCATTCGAGCTACAAGCCAGTACGCACCTGGTCTCAACTTGTACACCGCCAACAGTTTGACGCGTCGCTTTCCTTGGTGCATCACTCGAACTTCCAATGTTGCCGGAGATGCCTTGCGGTTGAGATGGTTGAGGAGGTGAAGAGGCGGAGGACGGTTCGGCTAGATGTTCATGGAAACGCGATTTTCCTTTATTCGCCGGAGATATGGGCTGCAAAGCAGGGTGGGTGAAGGCGGGGATGTCTTCTTCATCCAGGTCATCATCATCATCTGCACATTACACCAATTAGATCGAGTATGAGGACTTTGGTGGTAGCAACGTACCTGCTTGAATAAATTGGGAGGTTGAGGATGGGATATGCGCCGATGCAGACATAATGAAATGTTGCTGGCCGTGCTACACGTCGATGAACGATGTCTGTGCGTTGTCCGCTGCGTTGGAAGAAGAGTTGACTGCGTAGTCCTTCCCACGGTTAGAAGCGGACCGTAATCACGCGCTCGTATGCTTACGCGTCGCGTTCAATCTCGTCCTCGACCTTTGCTTGTCTCTTACTTCCACCAGGCCAGGGATCTGCTTGAAGCCACTCTTATTCTAGCAGACAGAGCTCGCTTATATCTTCACTGAAATGGTGAGCTCGAATTGTCCGTTTGCTCCTTCGCAGTGATCCTGACAAGGAACTAGGGAAACATCCCTTCAGGCGGTGCCGCCCCCTCAGGTGACCAGAACAAAGATAAAGGCAAGGATGGAAAGGACAAGGAGCAGAAGAAGAAATGGGAACCTCCAGTCCCAACTCGCGTAGGCAAACGCAAGAAACGCGGGCCCGACTCCGCTTCCAAACTCCCCGCCGTCTACCCAACCACCCGCTGCCGACTCAGACTCCTCAAACACGAACGTATCAAAGATTACCTCCTTCTCGAAGAAGAGTTCATCCAAAACCAAGAACGTCTTAAGCCTGAAGCTACTCGGGACGAGCGGAATGAGGAGGAGAGGAGTAAGGTTGATGATTTGAGAGGGACCCCGATGGCGGTTGGGACGTTGGAGGAGATTATTGATGATGATCATGCCATTATCAGCACGGCGAGTGGACCGGAGTTCTATGTGTCCATCATGAGTTTTGTGGATAAGGATATGCTGGAGCCTGCGTGTCAGGTGTTGTTGCACCATAAGACACAGGCGGTTATTGGGGTTCTACAGGATGATGCAGACCCCATGGTTAGCGTCATGAAGCTGGATAAAGCTCCCACAGAGAGCTATGCGGATATTGGTGGTCTCGAGCAGCAGATTCAGGAAATCAAGGTCTGTCCATCTTCCTCTTGAAATATCTGGTCTCGTGTGCGCTGACACAGAATTCGTGCTAGGAATCGGTCGAGTTACCACTCACGCATCCTGAGCTGTACGAGGAAATGGGCATCAAGCCACCTAAAGGTGTCATTCTCTATGGCGTCCCCGGTACCGGCAAAACCCTCCTCGCAAAGGCAGTAGCCAACCAAACATCCGCCACCTTCCTTCGTGTAGTCGGTTCTGAGCTTATTCAAAAGTATCTTGGAGATGGACCTAAGTTGGTCAGGGAACTTTTCCGAGTTGCGGAGGAACACGCGCCGAGTATTGTTTTCATTGATGAAATTGACGCAATTGGTACAAAACGGTGCGTTTCCCTCCGTCATCTACGCTTCCATGTTTCGAAGTCGCTGACGATTTTCCTTGCCATGCTATAGATACGACTCTACATCTGGAGGTGAACGTGAGATTCAACGTACCATGTTGGAACTTCTTAACCAGCTGGACGGCTTTGACACGCGGGGAGATGTGAAAGTCATCATGGCAACCAACAGGATTGAGTCGCTCGACCCTGCCCTCATCCGACCAGGTCGTATTGATCGAAAGATCGAGTTCCCGCTACCAGATGTGAAGACCAAGAGACATATTTTCCGGTACGTCTCTTTCATTCCCGCGCCGTTGCTCTCAGTATACCACCCGCATTGCTGACCACACCACCCATTACAGACTACACACATCCCGAATGAGTCTTTCAGAAGACGTTGACCTTGAAGAGTTCGTGATGACCAAAGACGACTTATCAGGAGCGGATATCAAGGCTGTATGTACGGAAGCTGGTTTGTTGGCTTTGAGGGAGAGGAGGATGAGGGTTACGAAGGCTGATTTTACCTCTGCGAGAGATAGGGTGAGCCTTTTCCTCGTTGTACGCGTGGTCGAACTCTGTTCCTGACAAACTTTGCTCTTAGGTTCTGGACAGAAAGAACGAGGGATTACCTGAAGGACTGTATCTATGATCTGACTTTGGCTGGTTTCTCTCGTCTCTGTCCCCGTAGGACTCGTATAGTATCGTATGCATGAATCATTTTAGTCACAAGTGTTGCCCACATCATGAGCTCTTCCCAACTTGAAAACACCTCAACCTCACGTAATCCCAAGCTAATTAGCTTTTACAAGTACCCCCACTAGTCCAAGCTAATTAGCTTGGAAAGCCCTATGGCCCTATACTGCTAGTAATACACCCAAATACCGATAGCTCTCTTCCCTTGTATAGTAGTACTGAGGCCGACAATCTAGAGACGTTATCGTGCCACACGTCACGATCATTCATCAACGCCGGGAATACTCCCGCCCAGCTTCCCGCGGTTTCTCACGACGTCAAACCTTCGTGCTCGTCGTTGTCGGCGACGTTGAGGGCTATATCCCTGTACTGCGACGAAAAGCCGATGGATTTCCGTGATTTTTGGCTCATATAAAAGCTATGGGTGCCCTTTACACCTTTTGAGGGCTTGATATTCGATTTATGGAGGTGTACTACCTCATTGTAACATACAGAGTTCAACAAATAGCGAAAAAAAGCGACAAAATATTCAATTGCTCATCAGGCAGGAGAGGGGGGTCATAGGGGTATCTTTGGATCTCTGGCTATCATACAAATGCCTACAGGGGAGTCTAATATACAGGGGGAGGTATGGGAGAGGGAGTGAGGGAGAAATGGAGACAAGGGGATATCAGGGGAGGGAAATGGGAGGAGGGAGGAGAGGAGGAAGGGGGTGAGGAGGAGGGAGGAAAGGAGGAGGGGGTGAGGAGGAGGGAGGAGAGGAGGAAGGGGGTGAGGAGGAGGGAGGAAAGGAGGAGGGGGTGAGGAGGAAGGAAGGAGGGGGTGAGGGAGAGAAAGCAGGAGGGAGGGGAGGAGGAAGCTTGGGGAGAGGGAGGGAAGGAGGAAGCTTGGGGAGAGGAAGAAAGAGAAGGGATAGAAGAAGAAGGAGTGATTGGAAGGGTGGAGAAGAGGAGGGGAAGGGAGGGGAGGACAGAGGATGACAGAGGCAGGGGGAAGGGGGGGTGAGGATGGGATGGGATATGGGAGAATGGGGTGGTGAATGAATGGGTCAGGAAAAGATAAGGAGAACAAAGAAGGGGGAAATGAAGAGGGGAGGAGAGAGCGAAGAGGGAAAGAGGATGGGTACCAAGTGAGGTGGATGGGAGAAAGGAAGGGGAAATGAACATACCAGGGCCATGCAAAACACACCAAATCCAGCTCCAAAGACACAGAGTCCACCCAAACATCCCACCCCCCCCTGGAAAATTGGAAGTGTACGACGGAGAGCGCGACGTCGGACGGCGTTGCCCAGCCGATGCAGCAGGATCGGTCGGTAGCTTCGAATGTTGAGAGCTTGGTTGAGTCCTCGGCCTCGTGGATCACCGTATGCTGGGGATTTCAGCAGCGGTCAGCGACAAACGGTGTCCGTTGGAGGTTCGGGGGGGATGGGTCGTCACGACTTGAAACGGCGGGCCTCGGTGTAAGACAGGAGCTCACCATATCCGCGAGCGTCGTGGCGCCCGTTGTCCACGAGGAGCGCGTCGGCGCGTGCAGCCAGCTCACGTCGATGGCGGGTCGTTGTCGTTGTCGTGGTTGTCGACGGTCACGGTGTTGGCGAAAGGAATATGGTGACATAAGCGATCACAATTCCCATATCTGGGGTCATTTCACGCCCCTTTCACACTGTGGCTGAAGATCTTCAGCAGCATCGAATCACTATTTCTTCTGGACACAGCACCCTGGGCCTCTCATGAGAGCTCATTTCTTGGTTATTTACATCTATATGAGTGCCGTAGATAGCTTACATAGTCTCCACCACCACCCACAAAGTTCGGTTCACAGGCAAGGCCTGTGGAGTTTCCTACACCCGTGGTGGGTACGGGCATCGTTGTATCCCCTGGGTGAATTGAGAACTAATTCCATCGCATATTAAAAGGATTTACCACCGCTGGTTTGTCCGATCATCGAAGGCTTGAGATCCCACCGTCGGAAGAGCTCGAATCCTCTGTACTTGCATTGCATAAGATCGAGAGCATAGAACAGATTATTTTACTTCTCTATATACCAGGAGTCAAGTATCCGAGTGGTACACAGGTGTTTGGAGAGTAACGAGTGGAGAGGAATGTGCAAGGGTGGGGTTGGGCCATTGGAATGGCTAACCGAAGCTATGGATGGACTCGTGTCTTAGCTGTGGCTGACCATCGATTTCAGTGAGATCGAGGATCGGAGGGCTTCCAGCTTCCTCAAACCACCTTGAAATAAAATAAATTACCAAAACTATATTCAGGACACTTCTTGAGTAGATTCCGGGCTGTCCGCCTCGGGGATGATGCCTCGATCGCTTAGAATATGGGTAGCATTCGCAAAGGCCTTTTGAGACCCAACATTGCATTCTGAGCTCGGGACAACGTATAAATTATCACAGTATCTCTTATACATTTCTCAAACAATATCTGAATGTCTCGATACAATCTGAGTGGAGGAATCGAGTGCTACAAGCACATCTTTCAGAACACTGAAGGTGCAGGAGAAGATTATTACCCGAAAGCGATACAGACGTTCTAATGGTCTATAGTGCTAAAGCGCTATACTAATGAGGTCCTTGAGGCAAAATAGTCGTATTTAGACGGCTGTAGAGGATACGGCGAGCTGTTCATCGTGCCCAACGTTGTCAGCCACAGACCCAAATGTGGGAATCGGGATCAAATGTCACGATGTCACAACTCTTTTTCCCTCAACGACGACAACGACAACGACGCCCATGCTGCCGTTGAACCCCCCAGTCTCCCCTGCTCTCGATATCCATCCCTTCTCATAGGGCATACAAAATCTGCGAGGACGTACCACCAAGCAAATGAAGTTACGACTCGCCGTGATTCGCCTCCACCCCTCCCCCACTGCCCATGCCTGACTATCCAGACCCGCGCACGGGTGCCTCCACATCCTCCCTACCGTTTCGCATCGACGGCGTCAGTCTGACTCGAAATACTGCCATCCGAAACCGCCATCTCATCCTTCTCTGGAATACCGGACACGACTCGTGACGGGGGGTGATTGCGGGTATCTCAGGGAATAAAGTGTATCACAGAGATGGATTAGCTGGCTTTGGTTTGCTCATATGGTCCCCTGGTATGTCCATCCCCTTTCCCTTCTCCCATCCACCTCACTTGGTACCCACCCTCTTTCCCTCTTCGCTCTCCCC
>KL197720.1:1053986-1191210 GCA_000697665.1 Jaapia argillacea MUCL 33604
TCCCATATCCCATCCCATCCTCACCCCCCCTTCCCCCTGCCTCTGTCATCCTCTGTCCTCCCTTCCCTTCCCCTCCTCTTCTCCACCCTTCCAATCACTCCTTCTTCTATCCCTTCTCTTTCTTCCTCTCCCCAAGCTTCCTCCTTCCCTCCCTCTCCCCAAGCTTCCTCCTCCCCTCCCTCCTGCTTTCTCTCCCTCACCCCCTCCTTCCTTCCTCCTCACCCCCTCCTCCTTTCCTCCCTCCTCCTCACCCCCTTCCTCCTCTCCTCCCTCCTCCCATTTCCCTCCCCTGATATCCCCTTGTCTCCATTTCTCCCTCACTCCCTCTCCCATACCTCCCCCTGTATATTAGACTCCCCTGTAGGCATTTGTATGATAGCCAGAGATCCAACAGATACCCCTATGACCCCCCTCTCCTGCCTGATGAGCAATTGAATATTTTGTCGCTTTTTTTCGCTATTTATTGAACTCTGTATGTTACAATGAGGTAGTACACCTCCATAAGTCGAATATCAAGCCCTCAAAAGGTGTAGAGGGCACCCATAGCTTTTATATGAGCCAAAAATCACGGAAATCCATCGGTTTTTCGTCGCAGTACAGGGATATAGCCCTCAACGTCGCCGACAACGACGAGCACGAAGGTTTGACGTCGTGAGAAACCGCGGGAAGCTGGGCGGGAGTATTCCCGGCGTTGATGAATGATCGTGGCCTCAGTACTACTATACAAGGGAAGAGAGCTATCGGTATTTGGGTGTATTACTGGCAGTATAGGGCCACAGGGCTTTCCAAGCTAATTAGCTTGGACTAGTGGGGGTACTTGTAAAAGCTAATTAGCTTGGGATTACGTGAGGTTGAGGTGCTTGAAAAGTACGCAACCAAATTCTGGGGTCCTCGGGGTCCACGCCGCCTAAATTGACGCATCTGATCCTTCCTAAAAGGGGCCGACTTCATGCTTTCCGCTTCACTCCGATCGTCCTTGAGACGTTTTGCCTCCGCTGCACCATGTCCCAGACAAATATCGTTATTGTCTAAAGCACCGTCTCCTAGCTTGTCTTTGCAACAAGAATGGTCCAGGACGCCGGGTTCTCCTTTAATTTTCACGCCTTCAAGATGTTCTGGTTTTCGTAGCCTGAGTCGATTAGGCCCACAGAATACCCTGGCGAAAACCAACAAATTACAATGGAGAAACATGTCTTCTCCCTCGCCCTCCACCAAAAAAGCGACGGGTCCTGGTGGTTCACATCCCAGACAGCAGTTGCTGTCTCGAAGAGAAGTTTACAAGGCGAGGAATAAAAGTTTGCTCATGTACACGTCTGCAATCGTACGTCCCCTTCCTCGCCCCTCTCACCCACTCTCATTTCGCCCACCCCCCACAGATTGTCATAGCAGTAGGCGTGACCTACGCCGCCGTCCCCCTCTACCGAGTTTTCTGTTCTGCAACCGGTTTTGGTGGTACACCCATGACTGGTACAGGCCGTTTCGAAGCCGACCGGTTGGTCCCTATCGAAAACGCGCATCGCATCAAGGTGCATTTTAATGCGGACACTTCGGATCAGTTGCCTTGGAAGTTTGTGCCGCAGCAGAAGTTTGTTACGGTGTTACCTGGGGAGACTAGTTTGGCGTTTTATAGGGCGAAGAATGAGGGTGATAAAGATATTATTGGGATTGCTACGTATAATGTTACTCCTGATCGAGTGAGTGTTGTCTCAGCTCTTGGGCCGGTGGAGTTTACTCATGGTCTTGCGTGTTTAGGTCGCACCTTACTTTGCGAAAGTGGAATGTTTCTGTTTTGAGGAGCAGAGGCTGCTTGCTGGAGAAGAAGTAGACATGCCCCTATTCTTTTTCATAGATAAGGATATCTTGGAGGACCCTGCATGTCGGATGCTGGACGACGTTGTTCTATCGTACACTTTCTTCAAGTGAGTTGCTGTTTCGGTGTCAATGACCGGTTTGCTTATCGCTGTTTTTATAGGGCACGACGGAATGCGCAGGGACATCTTGAGCCGGATGCACCGGAAGATGTGGTTCAGACTTCAATGGGCTTCGGAGGGTATGAGATGGCTCCAAAAGTTGAGGATCGGAAAAGCAAGGAGGCGGAAAAGTCGAAGCCGCAGACACCCTCGTGAAACATTTTGTCGAGACCTCACCGCTTACTTTCGACATATCATATGTTTTCCGTATGTTTTCGTGTCTCCATGTGTGTTGAGATTCCGGCTTGTTGAAATGTGGACCGTCGAGCCCGACGGTGAACGGTAGCCACGTGTGAGAAAGTCAAAGCCAACTTTGTCGTGGCGACCAGGCTATATGGGGAATGCGGTCCCGCCGTGGATTCCATCATCCGCATCATCTTGTTCAACTCCGTCTGATATCCCGAACTTGTTGGGCGCTCGTCGTCGTATTTCTTGTTTTTGCTCGTTCATGGCCGCGCCGTCGCCTCCAAGTCCGTCTCCACGCTGGGATAGCCGCAATAGGCCCTTTGTGCCTCCATCTGAATTGCGTCAGTGGAACTCCAGTGCTCCTCAAATCCCTCAGCAGCCGCAACAATTTCAACAGCAACAAGGCCCTACTCCTCCCCCCCATCAGCAAAACCATCAGCAGCAGCAGCAGCCACAGCCACCCCAGGCTGCTCCGTTGTCGCCGCCACCAAAGATGGCTCCGTCGTTATCTACGGGTTCGCCGACCGCTCGGCCACCACAGCCTGCACATTCTCGGTCACATTCGTTTTTTTCCTTCCGTAATCGACACTCGCATCATGACCAGCAGAGTCCGCAATCACCACCAGCGGTTGCCCCTCCTCAGCGCCCAGCGAGTTCCTTTGATCCGTCTACGTCTCGTGGACCCAATGAATTCGGAGCGCAACCTCCGGGGCCCACCTCTCCACAACCAACTTCCCCCTCCGAACACTCGCAATCGAAATCACCCGCGCCGCCACCACCCCCGCCACACGATGGGAAACCCGAGCCTGTTAAACGCGGTTCCACCGGACCCGTTCCTCCAGTCCAGCAACTCCATCCCGAAATTCGGTCCATTGTCCAGTTGACATTAGCCCATGCTCAAAAGGTCTATTTTTCCGGTCCTTTGATACGGAAGGTTGAGCGACAGCCTGATGGGCAGAGACCTGCCAAGGAGGAAGGCTGGAATGATGTATGGGCGCAGTTGGGTGGGACGACACTGAGTATTTGGGATATGGCCCAGGTGCAGGAAGCTAGTAAACGGGGCAAGGAGGTTCCTCCAAGTTATATCAATATTACCGATGCTGTGAGTATATGCATCGCCCTTCCTGCTGTGCGCCCTTCTGAATTGCTTCTGCGTGTCAAGTTTGTACAAGTGTTGGGATCCGTGACTGTACCGGCGACACCCACCGAACCCGCGAGGAAATATACCAATGTCGTCACCTTGAACACGGCGGGCTCTAATCTTCTGTTGTTCTCGTGCCCCTCGACCTCTGCTTTGATTTCATGGGCAGCCGCCCTCCGCCTGGCGAGTTGGGAAAAGTCACGATTGGAAGAGATCTACACTGCCCATCTCCTCAGGATCACCCTGAAAGATGGTACGTGGGGAACTACTGTTTCATCTTCAATGCGCCTCATATTTTCATGTGCAGGCCGGAATGCTCCGACCCCATTGGAGCAAGGCAAGATGGAAGGTTGGGTTAGGATTCGCATTGCTGGGCAAACTGACTGGAAACGACTTTGGATGGTCGTCCTCCGTGGAAGTATATCGTCGCATGATTCTGGGGAGAAGGAGAAGGATAAGGATTCTCAACATTCGACGACGAAGGACGGTCGTGCTGTCTCTCCTCAACGCAAACGCCGAATGTCGTCTCTTTTCTCTCGTGATGGTGCTCAACCAACACTCCCGGAGAAACCACTGATCGTGTTGTACGCTGGACAGAAACCAAAGGAGAAGCGAAAGCCTATCTTGACGGTCAGGGAAGTATCACAGGCTTTTGGTGTGTATCCAGAGAGACCAGAGCTGATCACGAGGAGTACATTGATCAAGTTAGAGGGTTTGTTGGGAGAGGAGGAAACTGCCGGTGGGATGAGAGGTAGGGAGGGTTGGCTGCTTGTTATGCCCGAGTTAGAACCCGGTAATGTGCAGGCCGGGGAGATGCTCAAGTGGCTTGTTGGTATGTTTCTGTTTCTTCTATGTTGTTGCTGAGTTGTTTATATCGGCGTTGCGTAGGTATACACGACGCTTTCGAGATTTATGGTCGTCCCAAGGAATACACATGGGACCCTCGTGATCCAGTCTCGCTGATGTTTGCATACCCAGTTGGTCCACACAGAGACGTGCGTTAACCCATCTTCATGTCTTTTTTTTGATATTGACATCTCCTCAGTTACTTTTCCTTGATCGCGAGCTCGCAGAGGCAATGGACCCCCGCGATGACCGAACATCAGCTGTCAGAGCTCGACTTCTGAATCTACTTCACAGTCGGATGGTTGGTGCTGGTCCGGAGAGTCCAGACCCTAAATCCCCTCTTGGTTCCCCTGACTCTCCTCCTTCCCTTCCGCCCATCCGAGGCATCGAGAATGGACACCAGAATGGCAACACTCCACAACTCCCTCCTCTTAGTTTCGACCCGACGCCATCCTCAAGTTCTTCTACTCCGGGTGGGAAACGTCCGTTGACACCCATTACTGAACGGAGTGGGACTCGTGATAGTGCGACACCTACGGATCATGGGTTGTCTCCGACTAGTACCAGTCTTTCTCGGGAGATGAGCGGGGCTACTAGATTGAGCATATCGCATACTGCGAACCCCGAGACGATACCTGAAGTTTCCCCTCCGGCGCCACCTCCCCTTCCTCAGGAGAGGGATTCATCATACTTTGGACGTGGACTTAGTACTAGCCCTATTCCTGCTCCTGCTCCTGCTGTCCCTGAAGTAGAGGCTAGGAAGAGCGAGGAGTCGCAGACGGGTACACCTGGTTCGAGGCCTGATTCGAAGTTCAGTCTGGAGGTTGTCACGAAGCAGGCGCCTCAGCTGGATGAAGGGAGGGGTCGTTCGAGTCCTAAACCCACACCTTTGTCTCCTTCACGTCGCTCTGTACACTCTCCCGGGCCCACTTCTCCTGTACCCACCTCTCCCGTACCCACCTCCCCGATCCCAACATCGCCAGTGCCGAAGTCTCCTCTATCAACCTCGATCGGACCCTCTTCTCCAAGAGCTGCTTCTCCGCGTGGACCTTCGATTAGACCGTCAATTGATTCGACAGAAGCTCCTCGACCACCGTCCCCACCGTATTCATTGCTCACGTCCCCCCACTCCCCGATGATGGAGAATAGACCAAGCTTGCAATCGGTCGACACGCCGGACAACCCACGGTTCGCCCAGCAACAATATGGGGGCCTTGGACGGTCCCCTCCTCGATCCGGCCCCGTACCTGCACCTGCGGACCGTATTCCCTCTCAAGAAACTTCTGGGGATCTCTTCAATGCCGCTGGGGCGGCGCTTTCATATATGCGACAACTACAGCAGGACGGTTCTGCAGATGAGCCTCTGCGACATCTGTCGAGTACTGAGGAAGAAGATTCTGATTCTGATTACGGTTCAGGTTCGCCTGCATCTGCAGGTGTCACAGTGCCTCCTCAACCTGGCCCATCTACACCGTCGACCATCCATGCCGCCCCAACACCCAGGAGGCCGATGGGTTTCGACGGACCAGGATATTCGCAACCTGCAAATGCTTCCGCGTCGTCGATCGGTGGCGGCCGGACTCAATTGGCTCACCGGCCATCCGGCGCACGTGCTCCGCCAACTAACCGACGGCCGTTACCGAATCGACAAACTTCGTCTCCACCCCGACGCGTCGAAGAGGAGGCAGCCATGTCTTACGTTGAACAATCTGATACTCGAGGCGGCGTCGACAATGGCGATGCTGATGCCCTCGCTGCTCTCTCATATCTTGCGATAGATGAGACGGCTGCTAGTCCTACCTATCCCACGCCGTCAACGTACTCCTCGTCGCAAGTCCTGCCGTCAGCCCCCAAGGTGGTAGAGCCTCCCGTCCAATCACCGTCGCCTGGGGCTGGTGCCGATGCCTCAGGTCAGTATCGTTCATCGTTTGCTCCGTCGAAGCAGGCGATGGAGCGCAAGGCCAAGTCACAGGCCCAGCAGGCTGCCCACGAGGCGGCTGTCCACAGGCCGGGTCGAGCGAATGGAAAGCAGAAGAAGCCTCGAGGTAGTGGTGGTTGGAATGAGAGCTCTGAAGAAGAAGAGGAGGAGGAAGAGGAAGATGATGAAGATGCCGACTCGGATGCTGAGCCTCCACTTGCAGGAAGTAGCAGGCAGGGGCATGCGTCTAACCCCAGCGGACAATCTTTCAACGGTCCTCCCCGTTCCCTCACTCCTCGAACTCGTGATCAGTCACCTGGAAGACCTGCAGACATTACATCGTATCCTCAACAACGACCATTGCGCGTTCTACCGCAACCGCCCGGTAGGCGCTCTCCAGGTACGTAATATTTCAGTACTGTGAATTGCAATGGACTAACTAAGTGGTTGTGTAGCTCCCGAAGAATACCCTGGTGCTCCACCTCGATCTCAGCGACTTACTCCAGATATGTACCCAGATCGACGCACTCAGTACACCAACGACAGCCCTCGGATGGTCTCCCCACAACCTCAGGCTCGTCCTCAGATTGAGCAGCCACAACTAGGAGCCTCACGCCAATCCATTTGGACCCAAGTCCTTGAACCTGCTGGGCGACATCCAGGTGCCTCCAACGACGTTCCGGGACCTAGTACTCAACGTGACACTTTTGTGCAACTGGAACCACCATCTGCTACCATGACGAAGGCCTTCACGCCACAAGGCTTACTCTCTGCCGGATTGCAGGAGAAACAAGATCGGTCAGCCAAGAGACAAGAGGAGCTCGCTCGCGAAAGCGGCGCATCTTTGATCAACGTTCCGAATAAGCCTCCACCCCCTCAAACTGGCCTACTGGGCGCAATCACTGCTCATGAAAGGGAACGGAAACGTGAAGGAGGCTTCGGTGCGGCGTTGACAGAGCGAGAGCGAGAAAAGCGAATGGCAGAGGAGAGACAGCGCAAGCTCGATGACTTCCAACGTCAGCAGCTCGAACAGATGCAGGTCGGTTCGATGTATGGTGGGCCTCAATTCCCTGGCGGCAATCCTATGATGGGCATGAATCCCATGATGGGTATGAACACCGGCATGAACCCTATGATGGGAATGAATCCCATGAACCCCATGATGACGGGTTATATGGGTTACCCAGGGATGATGCCGCAATACGCCAACCCCCAGCATATGTTCGCTGCACAACAAGCTGCACAGGCGTATCAGCAAGCCATGATGGCCTTCTCCGTAGCTGGTTCGCAGGCTGGCGGAGACGCTGGTCCACCTGGGGGTGGCCCCATCAATCCGATGATGACGGGAGGTAGCATGGCCTTCGATCCCCGCATGTCGATGATGGGGATGCCCATGATGGGTGGGGGTATGCCCAATATGGGAGGGATGGGGATGCAGATGACGGGAGGTGGTATGCAAGGTGTTCCCATGCAGATGACGGGAGGAGGTTCCATGTTCGATCCGCGATTCGGAGCTTCCCAGTTTGACGTTGGGCTTCGCCCTCCTGGTGACGCCACACCTGGTCGATTCTCTGCACAAACTAGTGCCCATGGCTCCCCTGCTGGACCACGACCTGCAGAATCCTTTGAAGAACCACACAAAGTGTCGGCCAACTCTACCCCGCAAGACAGTCCCAAACCTCGACAATTTTAACGATTTCTTATGACACCTTCGTCTCGTTATTCTCACATATTACCATCGGACATTGTTTACTGGTATCGACCCCTTGCTATCCAACTATTTGGTATTCCCCCTTCGTTTGACTATCCCAAAAGTTTAGACCCTCGTTGCCCTTAGTATAGCGCCTCTAATTTTTTGACTTTACTGTTCACTTGCCGTGTGCGCTCTAGAGACTAGAGTGCTGTGAATGAATAAGGCTGGTTGATCATCTCGATTCACCATATTCCAAGTTTTGGAAAGGAGGTCTGTCTTGGACTACGCCCTACGTGAACTCTGGGAAGTATCGACGAGCAGCACAATCGGCAGCGGCGGCCCGCAGCTGTGTTGGGAGGAAGAGTCATCGTCGGTCACCCACTCACCACATCGCCTCAACCGTTCTTGAACTTGCAACTGCTGGAGCAAACTTTGGCACCCACTGTAACCAGCTGATGCTCAGCTCGCCTGCAGTACCTTCATGGGCGTCCACTCATTATGGGACCTTCTTGTGCCAGTCGGCCGACCAGTCTTGTGCGACAAAGTCTCTTCACTTCTCCCGACTTGGTAGTTCTGATGATTTGCTCAGGCTGGAGACTATGGAAGGGAAATCGATGGCTATTGACTCAAGCATCTGGATATACCAATTCCAAGCTACCATGCGTGACAAAGAAGGCCGTGGACTGGTCAACGCTCATGTCCTA
This sequence comes from Jaapia argillacea MUCL 33604, assembly GCA_000697665.1. Taxonomy (NCBI): domain Eukaryota; kingdom Fungi; phylum Basidiomycota; class Agaricomycetes; order Jaapiales; family Jaapiaceae; genus Jaapia; species Jaapia argillacea. The sequence continues at coordinate 1,062,445 of KL197720.1, forward strand.
GGATTCTTACGTCGAATATCCAAACTACTATTCTATGGAATCAAGCCAGTATTCGTGTTTGATGGTGGTGCACCTGCGTTGAAAAGGTCTACATTGGTGAGCCCTACAGTCTTCTGAAAGCGCACCATCTCACAGAGGGTGAAGGCGGAGAGGAAGAAGAAGAAGTTGGGAGCCGCAGAGAGCCACGCACGGGTGGCTGAGAAGCTGTTAGCCGCCCAGATGAGGCGGGAGGCGCTCAACCACGCGAAGCAGCCAAAGTCGGTGTCATGGTCGCGTAAATACGGCCACCCACCCTGACATCGTCAATATTTGAGCAGGTCTTCGGGGCAGAACACCGCGAAGTACCCCACTGGGCCGACAGTTGTGGATGAAGGCACTGTTTATCTGGAGGACATCGATCCCTCTGTTCCACGCACTCCGAAAAAGAAGGGCAAAGCAAAGGCCGCTGAACCCACTCCGAAGTCGTCTGGAAAGAAGAAGCCAGGCTTTCACGACCATGATCCGTACAATCTACCAGATATGGATCTTCAAGAGGCCGTTTCCCGAGCCACTCGGACAACTGCACCTGATCCTCGTCTGGCCACAGAGGAAGAGTTGCGCACTTTTATCGAAGAGATGCGGCCAGAGGACTTCGATATCAACTCGCCTGGGTTTCGTGAACTCCCCACTGAAATCCAGTATGAAATCATCGGTGACCTCCGACTCAAATCTCGTCAAACCTCCTACGAACGTCTTCAGAATATGTTGAGGAATGCTCCGACGCCTCTGGACTTTTCTAGGGCGCAAATCAAGAACCTCAAACAACGAAATTCTTTGACTCAACAGCTTTTGACTACCACGGACACCATAGGTAAAGCCCACATTGCCATTCCCATCAGAATTGCCAGCGAGAGGAATAGGCAGTACGTCCTCGTTAAGAACGAAGGCGTAGAAGGCGGTTGGGTGCTGGGAATCCGAGACGAAGGAACGGAGTTGAAACCAATCGAAATCGACCATGAGAACGAAGTTGTTGAAGATGACGACGACGACGACGACGGGGATATGGATATGGAAGAGGTGGATATGTAGGTTCTCTCTGCTTGGTTCCGTCATGGATTATCCCTGAACTATCATCCCAAGTCCACAACCGTTGTTGCCCGATCCTGATCTTCAAGAATATCGTCGTGGTATGGCACTTGCTTCTATCGCCAAGCGACAAACTCCACAGAAATTGAGGAGAGAGAGGACCCCGCCGCCCAAGAAACCATCGAAGCCTCTCTTCAATCCAGAAGTGGACGAGGAACTCCAGCCTTCGGATGTGGATGAAGATACCGAACTATCGTTGGCTTTGCAAGAATCATTGGATCACGCAGAATCTGCTGACCTACAACGGGCATTGGAAGCATCAAGGTCCAATATGTTTTCGGATCGCCCTGTGTCAAGCGGAGTGCCTGGACCATCATCATCTTCGAGCCGATCGTCTGAGAAACCCACCGCCAAGCTTATCACAACGCCCACTAAAGCCTCTCGCGTTTCCACTCAAAATATTGCCGCGAATTGGCGACCCGACGACATCTTTGTTACTCCGTCACGTCTGGCGACGGCCCTTTCCATCGGTAATGTGGTACCCACCCGCGACCTGACCGCACCAAACGGACGGCGTCTCAGCAACGAACAGTCATCCTTTGGAAAACCCACTCTACTTCTCTCCTCTGGTCCGGATGTTGTCGCTGCCTCCCCTGAGCCCCCATCTTCCTCAGGGGAAGATATGGAGGACGTCATTCTTCAGACAAAAAACCAACAGGACGTACAACTTCATGCATCCATTCCATCCCCGAGCGAAGTCGCCGAGTCCGACGATGCGGATATGGAAGAAGTTGCCTTGGATAACCTTCAGCCTATGCCTACATCCAATCTACGCGAGAAACTTCCCAATATTCATGATCCAGCTATCGCGGCAACTACTAGCGATTCTCATCAGCTTTCATTGGAACCCGAAATTGAGGTGGGACGCGCCGGCATCGAGGTTTCGTCACTGTCATCGGCTCCTTTAGTGGGAAAGTCAGAGATTTCACCAGAGCGATTTCGCCCCGCTCATCAATCAGAGAAGGACTCCGGATCTACCAGCAAGAATAGCCCCCCGATTCTCTCGTCCACTGACGCCCATGTCTCCGCAGATGAGGAACCGATATCCGACTGGTCTCGGTCTCCCTCACCAACTCGTGACGACGATTCTGCTCATCCTGAACCTTCCAAAGATACATGGGATGCTGCCCAAGAAATGGACGCTACCGCCGAGGAAGGGGAGTTTGTACGGTTCGTGTCTCAGATCAGAGGTCGAGACCTCGACGACGTTCGGGACGAGATTGACGCTGAGATCAAGGCACTTAACCAGCAGAAGAAGGTAGCTATGCGGGACTCGGAGGATATCACCCAGCAAATGATTGCTCAAATCATGGTTAGTCAGATTGCCCGTTCCCGCTGATATAGCTGACCTCTCTTCAGATGATGCTAAGACTATTCGGTATCCCTTACATTACGGCTCCCATGGAAGCCGAGGCTCAATGTGCTGAGCTGGTCCAGTTGGGTTTGGTAGACGGCATCATCACGGACGATTCGGACGTCTTCCTGTTCGGTGGTCAACGCGTCTTCAAGAATATGTTCAACCAATCGAAGACTGTCGAATGTTTTCTCCTTGCTGACCTCGCTCGCGAACTTGGCTTGGATCGGGACAAGCTCATCCGACTGGCTTATTTGTTGGGCAGTGATTATGTCGATGGCCTTCCTCGTGTTGGTCCTGTGGTTGCGATGGAACTGTTGGCAGAGTTTCCTGGTGAAGATGGACTGCACAAATTTCAGGATTGGTGGGCGAAAGTACAGATGGGAAAAGATTCGGCGAGTGACACCAAGTCGAAATTCCGAAAGCGCTTTGTGAGTGATTCCGGCAATTTTTTTTCCTTGGGCGTCATCGTGACGCTTTTTTTTGTATAGAAAAAGCGGTTTAAGGATCTATACTTGTCCCCTGAATGGCCTAACCCAGCAGTGGTACGCCTCTTCCATTCACTGTGTTCCGTGATGATATTGACACCTTGTTCAGAGAGATGCTTACTATCATCCGACAGTGGACTCTTCCGATGAACCGTTCAAATGGGGTTTGCCTGACCTCGACGCTCTTCGTGGGTAAGTCAGAAGGCACTACTGTCACCATGTATCTAATCTTGATGGCAGGTTTCTGCACGAGGAACTGGGATGGGGTCAAGCCAAAGTGGACGACCTGCTTCTTCCAATCATCCAAAGAGTTGGCAAACGTGGACAAGTAGGTCACCCTGCTACAATCCTCACGATTTCTGCTGACGTGCTGTGACTTTCAAGGCAGCTGCGGTGAATCGACAAGGCAATCTAACTGAATATTTCGACGTCTCTTCCGGTAGTGGAACATTTGCACCACGCAAACGGCAAGCGTACAGCAGTAAACGTTTGCAGGAAGTTGTCAATAAATTTCGCGCGGATAAGTCGAACTCGGCGTCCGCGAGTGCGAGTCCTGAGGTTGATAGTGGCGGATCTGACGAGGAGCCTCCAAAGAAGAAGAGGAAGAATACTACCAAAGCCAAGGGAAAGCAACGGGGAGGAAGCAGCGCCTCCATCGAGAAGAAACCTACTAAACGGGGAGCTTCGCGAGGACGGGGTCGTGGTCGAGGCGGCCAAGGTAAAGGTAGAGGAGGGTCGGCAGGGAAGAATGTTGGCTCAAACGACAGCGACGAATTTCAAGATGTTGGTGTGGAAGCGAAAGCGAGTCCCCCACCCCTGGCACCCCAACTCCGTCCTCGTCCAAAACCCGCCTACAAAGGGAAACCCCCTGTGGCCGATGACCCTGTGGATGTTGACGAGACATAATTTGATCTATCATTCATCCCCCACCTTGTATTGATAGTAGCCTAGAATTTGCTGCCCGAACACCTTGTGTCTGCTGTAATCGTTTACAATGGAAGGATCGATCATTTTGCTCGGGATACACCGGCTTGCGCTTGTAAAGAATCAACACGTGCAGCGCCTATTCCTCCTCACTCTCATCTTCCCGTCGAGCCTGAGATAAAAGAGTTGACGTGAGGATTGTAAGAATTTTTTTTCGACAAAGGCTCCACGCACCTGGTTTTCCTCAATTCCACCAAGCTCCTGTACCAACCCTGAGAACGGATATTCCCGGCGAACAGCGGTGAGAGGCGGGGTTGCGAGATAACAAACGTAGCCAAGGGTGGCGAATCCAATGGTAGCGACGATGAACTGACGCAGGGAGCTGGGTGGTGCTACGAGTGGGATGTCGGGTCCCCACATGGAGAGAACCTCCTCCTGTTCATGTAACTGTGAAATACGAGGCGTTAAAGTGGAGTCCGCTGGACATGACCATTCCACGCACGATATCGCCGTAGTTGCGCCTCATCTGAGGGTCCCACCAACCTTTGGCAGGAAGATACTGCCTGGAAACATAGGGTAACCTGGGGTACCCGTCCAGCTGGGGATCCTCAATGTGTAGGTTCTTGTAGGTTGCGGGTACGGTATAGGACCGCGCCCTCTGTGCCCAGCGAGGAGCAAGGGAACGGCGGGCCAGGGTAGTGACGGACATGTTGAGGATTGTGCAGTTCCGAGGGCAGGGACGGTCAGGGTGGCTGGGATGACGTAAGCGTGGGTGCCACGCGATTGTGCCTGATTTGGTCTTTCAGCAATTAAGCGGTGTTCAAGGTCCTGCTTCGCGTTCTGGAAAGGTTCAACGGGCACAAGATCTTTAGATTCCCTCTTGCCGTACCCCGTTTTTGATGATTTCCTCCTTACCTTTCTCTCCATTCCATCCATCCTCGTTCATATCTTAGCGCTGCGTCTCGCGCCTTCGGTGTATCATACTTGGTTTATTCACTTTTGTAGCTAATGAACGAGCACGTCGTCAAAGATGTTCAGGACGAATTACTCAAGGAACGCAGGCGTAAACGCCGTCCGGGACAGGTGCCTTATCCCCTCGATTATTCCAACGACCTGCTTGACTTGTGAGGGTGTCTCGCATCTGTTTCTGCCAGTTTTCCTCTCATATTTGTCACCACAGTGATGTTTGGAGTCATTTATACGTTCGTAGCTTGTTGAACACAGGTCTCACGATACACCCTTTGGATCCACCTCCAACCCGAGTCCTTGACCTCGGATGCGGAGGCGGATTTTGGATCATTAATGCTGCAAAGGAGTGGACGGTTAGTTACGTGCCATGCCATATGTCTTCCACCCTCACATATGAGCCCGCAGGAGACCACATTTGTTGGCTTGGATATCAAGAAGATCCAACCTGACCTGGATATGTTCGCAAATTATTCTTCCATCGCCCCACGAGTGCAATGGGTTCATAGAAATCTGTGAGTATCCTCCTCAGTATCGCATTGGCCAGCTGCCAAAGGTTCTTCTCAGTTTAGAAAGGTTACCTTTTCCTCCGGATGAGTTTGACTTTGTCCGTATATGCGGTATTGGCCTGGGCGTGCCAGAAGATGAAGTACGTCCCGATTCGCTTTTCGAAACCAGTGGCGCAGCTCAAAATAACCTCAGTGGCAAGATTTACTCGAAGTAAGCGTGACGTTTTGACAGATCACTGCACTCTGCTCACTGTTACGTAGGAGGTTTACCGGATTCTGAAACCTGGTTCCTACCTGGAGGTGATTGTTGTGGTTCGTTGATACTCATATGAGCTCATGGTCGTCCAGATTGTTGAGGATGACCTGATATTTCCGTGTGGCCCACCTCCCCGACGGCGCGTCGCACAGAATTCAGTCATATCATCTCTTATGCGGCCTATCCACTCCAACGTATCACTACGGAGCCTGTCCACCGCACGATCGAGCACATTGTTCGAGCTTATCACCCCGATCTCGGAACACCCCCCTTCCCTCGCCAAAACCAGCAGCTTGGAATCGCACCAGTCGCTCTCCCCCAGGTCCCCACCAATGGCCGTCGACACACAACATGTCTCCGACCCTCAGGATCACTCGAAAGTAAAATCGGCTTGGGAGGGGATGCTGAACAGTCGATTTCTAGCACCTCAGCTTCTCTCTGTGCTCCCTTTTTACCTCTCCTCTTCGGCGTTCGTCGAAATTCAAAGCCATCCCCCTCTCCAAATTTCCCTCCCTCCCAACTCCGGATCCCGCGATTATTTTCCTCCCCGCCCCGATACCGAAAGTGATGTCGGTGTATTCGATGATTTCAAGAAGCTCCTCCGCCGTTCATCCTCAGAGTCGAACAAGAGTCGGAAGTCAATACACGAAAGCGCTCCCTACTTGGAATCAGCTCCGACGTGTACCTCCATGCACCTTCTCCGATCGGTGCGACTGATATGCGGGTGCAAGGAGTCAATATGGACCGAGTATGAGAAGCTATATGGAGACGAGCCCACTGTTCATCCATTAAAGGAGCGTCCGAACACCAATACATGTCGTGATGAATTCGAAACTGCCTGGACAAATTGGGAAAAGTGAGGCACTCAATTTACATGATATCTTGTTTGCTCATCTCCGTTTCAGTGATATGATGGATCGCATAGGCTTGAGGGAAAAGGTTCAGTCGTCCCTTGGGTGGCCAGAACCTTTGCATGACCTTGAGCGACCAAACTGGCGTCTATGGCGAGACACCCTGGGGAATACTGATACGCCAGAATCTGCGTCCATCTATGGACAGGGGGAGCTCTGCCGTATTGTACGGGCGTTCGTTGCACGAAAGCCTTCTGCAGCAGAGCCTGGGAGAAAATCAGGCAAAAGTTAATGGTGGACTTTTCGAGTAGGCCTTGACTTATTGACCATGGACCTGGTGCACATATGGATTAGGTAGACTCAATCTCATATGGATATCTATTGTAACATCTTTTCGCTATCATCTTTGTCGTACGCTACGCTGACTCGCATCCCATCCATCGCGCAACGAATATACCACAGTTCTCAGTTGCAGTTTCGATCAATGTTGCCAAAATAGGCAATCATCATCACGACGCTGAAGTACTGCCTAAAACTCATCTCGCTGCTCTTGTGCTTGCCACTTCCCTACCCACTTGATCCCCCCCATCTAACTTTCTGCAAGTTATGTCTGAGGCTCCGAAACCCGCTGAGACCCCGAGGTCTACCGCAGAGGCTGACTTCACCAAGTACAAGGTACATTTTACCTTCCACGAACATCTGACAGACCGAAAAATTAAATCTGGAGGCGATCTTACTCGCTAGACGGCAGCTGATATCGTCAACAATGTCTTGAAAAAGCTTGTGGCATTATGTGTGGAAGGAGCCAAGGTGATCGATCTGTGCGTTGAAGGGGACAAGCTCCTAGAAGAAGGGACTGGGGCTGTCTACAATAAATCTGTCAAGGGCGTCAAAGTTAGCAAAGGTTCGCCATCCTTGTTTATTCCATATTTTCTATCGTTACTCATGTTGAGGGATCAGGCCTTGCGTTCCCAACATCTGTTTCCGTGAACAATGCTGTTGCCCATTTCTCCCCTCTTGAGTCAGCCATCTCTACTTTCATCTGCCTCGGGTGGCATGGTTTAACTGGGATTGGTATCGATCAGATCAGATCCTTCTTCTGGCCAAACCCTCGCCAAAACCGATGTCGTTAAATTACACCTTGGTGCACATATCGACGGCTTCGCAGCGATCAGTGCTGAGACTGTTGTTGTTGGAGCTACGGAGAAGGAGCCCGTAACTGGTCGAAAGGCAGACGTAATAAAAGCTGCTTGGACCGCGGCTGAAGTGGCCATGCGATTGGTGAAGGTTGGCAACAAAAACTGGCAAATCACGGATGCGGTGAACAAAGTGACTGCAGCATGGAATTGCAAAGCCGTAGAAGGTATGTTAACGTTTGATCATATTATCAATTGGATCGTGAACCTAATTACATCGTTTGCGATAGGCATGCTCTCCTGCCAACAATCCCAGAACGTCATCGATGGTAAAAAGCGAATCATTTTGAACCCCAGCGAGCAACAGAAGCGCGATTTCGAGACGATTACGTTCGCCGAGAACGAAGTCTACGGGATCGATATTCTGGTTGCGTCGACTGAAGACGGGAAGGTGGATCCTTATGACTCTTGTTATCTGTGTGGACTCCTCATGCAGTATTCCCTTCCATTTAGGCTCGTTTAGAGGAGTCTCGGACGACCATCTACCAGCGCGAATCGACCGTAACATATCAACTCAAGCTCAAGACTTCGCGGGCCGTTTTCTCCGATGTGCAGCGCAAGTCTGGAGCCTTCCCCTTTAACATCCGTTCTCTGGAGGACGAGAAACGGGCCCGACTCGGTTTGCAGGAGGCCGTGCAGCATGGCCTTGTTAAGCCCTACGAAGTAATGTACGTGGGCTCATCATGGCTGCTAGAATATATGTTGACCGTTTGGATGGTTCCAGATACACGCCTGCTAACACTTTCGTTGCTGCCTTCCACTTTACGATTGGCCTGCTTCCCGCCGGTCCTGTTTTGATCACGGCCCCGCCAGTTTGGTACAAACCCGAGCTAGTAAAGAGCGAGAAGGAGTTGGAGGATCCTGAGCTGAAGGAATTGCTCACGAAGAAGTTACGGGAGGATAAGAAGTCTAAGAAGAAGAAGGCTGCTGGTGAAGGTGAGAACGGAGAGGTCGCAGCGGAGGCAAAGGCGTAGAAGGAAAAGCTTGGGACAGAAGCATGTCTGGATACTGTACTCCTACATTCCTCTTTGAATCTTGTGCAATAAGGTAGCATGGACTGAATTCAACTATACGATGCCTCATCACCGAACTCTTGTAAAGTCCTGACCACCAAGTCCACGTTTTCTAAGTACGCGTTCAGAACCAATCTTGCCAATCGGATGGTGAGGGTGGTGAACGTTCTGCAGCAGAGGTCAATGGCTGAAATATTCCAGGAACTTCACGGGACCGACGCGACGAGAACATCCTCCTCCACGGTCAACGCTCGTTTGACTGCGTGAGGTTGCAGCTCCCCATCAACCTCGATGGCATTTTTTGCGATTGTTGCATGATGCGATGAAAGGAAAGGAATTCGTATCGTCCTTGGGACCCCAGTTCAGACACGTTGGTACGGACTTCTTGAGTGTAAGGCTTACATGGAGTGCCATTGTAGTTCGTCGCTAGGCTCCATGGTAATTAGATTTTTCGAGGACGATGTGGGATTGTAGAAAAGGACGAGAGATCGATATGGCGGAAGGCAAGCGCCGCTGCCGCTTCTTCTCTACCATGACCAACTACGATCCCATCCACCCTCAGGCTTTACTATGAACTATCCCAAGCACTTCTGATGGAATTTTTGCCCTCAAATATGAGACGAAGAATCTCCAACGGCTCGCCCGACTTCAAGAACAGGAGGCTCAAGTTCAAGCTCCTCCGTTGTTCGGTATCGCCGATATCTCCACGCCGTCCATCCTCGCCGCTGCTTCCGAGTGACGATGCCACAGAGCCCCACTAGACCGGGTTTGCACCTCGTGGCGATTATCTTTCGCCTTAGCTTTCGATCCCATCCTTGCTTCCCCATATCTCAGGCCGAATGTCCTCCAACCCTCTAATCAATTTCGGTGCACTGAGAGACATCGTTGCGGAGAAGACGGACGTTCAAGTCAAAACTATCGACCTCATCGGCAAAGGTTGGATGGACATTGGCTCTCTTGGTCTACTGCTATGTCTGATCATCTCTTGACATAGATGAAGTTTGCAAGGTGGGGATCGATGGTTTCTTGTGTCTAGAAATGACCCCGAACGAAGACCGATGGGCAGATCTACCATATTCTTCTGGAAAACAATACCATACTTGTAGCCAAGGTGGCAGTTTCTGGAGCCATGTCACCTATCTTCGAATCGGAGGTACGATACCCATGTCTGTGACACCCTTCTGGTCCGAATCCGTCACAGGTGGCCACCATCAACTACATAAAGGCAGGGACTTCCCTCCCCGTTCCGACGATAATAGCATTCGATACATCCTCGACAAATGGTGTCGGTCCATACATCATCACTGAGAAGGTAGGGGCATTTTCTGACTCCATATTATCTCTGATTGACTGTCATAGATAATCGGTGTTAATCTAGAATCAATGTTCTCCAAATTGACCCCGTTTCAACGACATGCCGTTGTGGCCCAGATAGCTGAATGGATGATCGAGCTATCTCATCACCGTTTTGAAGCCATTGGTGGTCTCGTTTGCCAAGATTCGACCTATTATGTTGGTCCTGCGACAGGGGCTGCCTTCTTCGTTGACGGTCGCGCCAACCTACCCCTCGATAGGGGACCATTTACGACAGCACGAGCATACTACCAAGCGTGTGCCCAGCGAGAACTAGATTGTTCTCGTGTTTTCTTATCACAAGATACTTCCCTGGAGTATCAGCGCCACCTCGAGGACAGTCGAGTCCAAGTAGAAAGGAGCGTCAGTCTGATGTTAGAACTAATAAGTCGATGCCCAGATTTGGATGAAGATCCTCCATCACCAGCGCCGTTTGGTATCGACTTGCATTCCGTCAAACTCAAGGATCTGTTCGTAACTGCGGAAAACCCTTCGAGAATCGTGAGGGTCGATTTCTTCTTCTTCGTTGCTGAGGATTGATGGTATCCTCAGATATGCGTGGACGGCTGGCAAGGCGTCGCTACAGGTCCTCTCTGGCGTTGCGCCAGGCTACCTCGCTGGCTCCGTCCCTCGATATCAGACGAACACATCCAAGAGCAATCAGCATCATCATTCATCTTCAAACAGAAAGTGCAGGAGATGGAAGGCTCAGATTCATCGTTTCTCCGCGCTCTTGACAATGAAGATACACGGCATGCATTGGACGATATCTCGGGATATGACGCCTTCAAAGACGGTTTCTTACTACTCCCAACCCTAGAGAGCATGTCAGTGTTGACTGTGCTTCGCCGCCACACTCCCTTCTGATAGTCTGATTTAGGCTGGCCACTTTACCAGGCGAAGAGGACGTAGATGGGCTCTCCGCGATGCTCGATCCTGCTACCTTAGTTGGCAGGGTGGCCCGGATCAATCTCGTAACTCGCGGTTCAAATGCAATGTTCTTAGCCATGCCAGGTGGTCGTGGAACGATGAACAGAAGTGAACCCGGCACGCCGCCGATTATATCTGTATGACCTATTATTTCGTCTGGTGGATTAATGTACTACTGCCTTCCTCGCCTATCGCTAATCTGTGTTAACATCATCGATGGGATTGATTTGTTCCTGGTGTATCTTGCATCGTCGCTATTTTCTTGTGCAACTCATCCTATTATGGTGGGAAACACAACGACACGGCGAGGGAACCCTGACTCGCTACGCCTTGGAATACGACGATCTACTGTGCTGAGGCCCAAACACCAACATTCTAGCCCATTCATTGATGTTCTGCATCGACGTCGTGGCAGCAACGACAATGTTTCTGGGAGTCCACAGCCTCGACGTCTCCGTCTTCGTCAATTTTGAGCAGATGCGACGAGAAAACGGCATGGGAGGAGACCTCTCCTTCGCCATAAGGGACCAACATTAATGCGAGGATTGGTTTCCCCTCATCATCATGGCCCCGTGCCACGAGCTTGTCACAAAATGTCCCCTTACCGGGACGACTCAGAGATTCGTGGAGAGAGAGGGTGATCTTGACCGGTCCTGATGTGTAGTCGAAGTGAACGGCTATCGATGACCAAGGCACGAGTGGAAAGAGGAGCTCTTTTTGCTCCGCGAGAACTCGTCGGTTTTTGCGTACGTCGTGGGTCATAACGTCAGCAACGAACTTGAAGTCTCGCAAACCAAGTACGGAGGGCCGAACATCTACAAAGATTGTACGATCAGGAGAAGGTCGTGTAGGGTGGGCTCAGATAACACCTTGAGACTGAAGCTTCTTGCATCTCGTTTTGTGGCCCCCTTCTTTCCAGTCCCGCCTCTGGCATTCCTTACTGCAGTACGCCGTTCGTAGACACGCGCTGCATTTCAGAAAGTCATCCCGCCCTCCTCGAGCGCCGCACTGAAGCCAAGTGGTCAGTATCTCCAGAAATAGGACGAGGACAATGTTACTCACGGGTTTGTGGTGGCACACGTATGAGCCATCGTCACCCATGCGCTGCTTGACCGAGTTACGTTCGTCTGCCAAGGTTCGAAAGTCTCTCCAGGCCACCAACAACGGGTCTCCTGCCTTGAACAGCTTTTCGAGAGAGGTCGACTCCACTTTCTTGATGGACCGGGAGACTACAGCCAAGACGGATCGGTGGACTAGGTATCTCGGGAGGACCACTTCGAGAAGAGAAAGTCGATGGTCCTTGGGTTCGAAGATGTCGTCGTGGCCGTACGTCCATTTCTGGCTTCCCATGATCCCGACTAGACAGCCAGCTTCCAGACAGTCTCGCAACATACTTTCACTGATACTGAGAAGGTTCCACGCGAGGAATCGACAACAATCTTGAATACACCACCCAACAACATCCACTACGGAAGGATTCCGAGAAAGAGGGAGGGAAGAGGCAAGGACGAGGGCTTCCGTAATGAGGGTGACAGCACTCTGGGTTGTGAATGCATCCTGGAACCCCGGAAAAGTCTGCAACTGAGAAATGATCCTGACGGAGTCGTGCAATCCCACAAGGTTTTGAGGCTGTGGCAGATGCAGACTCATGCGGAGATGCTGAATGGCCAGCGAACAAATCCTAGACATATCACCATCGGAAAACCTCACCAGCTCCCGAGTAACTACAGGGATATCGGTGGCCCTGTACATGAACAGTACAAACGCTGTCGATGCGGCAGGGAAGGTCGCTTGTTCACTTTCTCTGGGGCCATAGCAGGGTTTGTCTTCTATCTGACGAACCCAGATCTGAATGAACCCCGAAAGCAGACCAGGGGTGTCTCGAAGTAAGTCGCGGAGGACCTCGTCGGTGGAGTACTCGTAGACAAGGTTGATCGCAGATTGCAGGGCACGATTGGTTTCCATGCCCAACCCTCGATCCCGGAGAGTGTGTTCGTCGATGATGGCCTTGATCCAGGACCACACCAAATGCCAACTGGTGGCATAAAGACTACGGAGGTCGGGCTGGTGTGACACATACGATGCAATTGAGCTTAATCCTCCCATCGCGTTTAATATGATGTGGAAGATAAGACGGTCGCTGGCATCCCAAGGAACAATGGGGATTGTGTGTTGACTCAGGGTGGAGAAAAATCCCCTCGCCATTGGGAGTGCTCGCTCTGCAGTCAGGTTCGCCAATGATGGCTCGTCAGCGCAGCAGGTGCATGAAGGTGCGTTTGGCGGGACCTTGAGAAGCGGATGAGTTCAGCAGCCAATTCTAGAGTAACGAAACACTCACTTTGATGCGTGCAGCAGGCATGTTGAGTTACCACCAGGACGACCTCAAGAAGTCTGAGGGTGTACGTGATGGAAACTGCGGGCAATGTGTTGTTCATACCGTGTCGACAAACGAAGCGCGCCTGACGATTTGGCCCCTTCCACGAATGAACCACACATTAATCGTCAGTGACGGCGTTGGTGTACTTGTCGCTGTCACACACTGCGTCCACCCAAATCCCCCTTCATTCATATTTTCCAGGGATGCAGGCTAAATTTATTAGGAGGTTGCTCGTGATCATACATGATCGATTGATCGGGCATCCCAAATCCATTGCAAAGGAAACAACACCGGACGAACGAACATGACGACAATGAACTAACTGGCACGGAGGCATACCATCTAAAGTGTACATCTCCCCTCAAACAAAAACAACCCCTCCCAATCCCTCTCTAACACATCATCAGCTCAAACCACAGGCGTGCTTCTGTGATAGCAAGGAGACGAGGCAGAACGGAGAAGCCTTTGTAAGAGGGGAAGATCCAGCGCAAACACGCCTTGGTTTGCTATAGGGGACGGGAACGCGGACAAGGAGGCGGAAGAGCTGATACCAAGTCCGAACTTTTGTGTCCCCATGATTGTTGTTCATCATTGTTCTGAAGAAACCACACCTGTGAAAATAGTCGACTTTATACCTCTGAGAAATGTTTCCCACGCCACGCGGATCGGTAACCCATATTCCGTCCAGAGGCTTGATTGACTTCGCGAGATTTCGGTTTCGATTTCCTCTCTTCTTGCTTCAGTAAACGACGACGGCATCCCCATGTCTCGATTCTCGAAACCCCTCACCCTGGCCCATCTGAACGATGCTACTTTGGGAGCCTTTGCCTTAGTTCCATCTTCAGAGACTTTGGATCACCTCCTGCGCTATCTCAGCACATGGAGTGGAAGCGAGTCAGTCTACGACCTTTGTTTCTGGCGGTGCACCACCTAACTATCGTGTGCTCCTGCGATTGCAGTAAACTGTTCATGGTTTGTAATATCTTCGACCATTTCTGTGACCCTGCTAACGCCTCGACCCAAGATCATTCAATATGCCGTGAAATTGATAGTCCCATTTCTCAATATGCGTGCCAGAATGCAACATCGCGCTGGCTTGCGTCCCACTGACACCAGTAGCGCCGCTGAAGGGTGGAAGAAACTTGCCAGTGTGGTGAGCGATGCTCGAGTCCTGTGGCGTATTTGGGGTGAGCTCAGAGTGATGTTGCCACTTCACGTCTCTGACCTACGGCAGGCCTACTTCCAATTGTGCAGTGGCTAATCTCGCTGGAGCGCAGTCCCCCACCTACACGGAAGCTTCTGACCATCGAACGCATGCAAGGATGGTCCATGCTTGCATATTACCCCTTGGAGCATCTCTATTACCTATGCTCTCACTCCATCATACCCTCCACCTTCCCTTCGTTGGCTTCTCTCTTCTCATCACACGCAAAACCAATCGTTTTGAACACGGATGCCATGGGTATCTGGTCATGTCGATTCTGGGCACTCTACGTTGTCTTGCAGTTTGCTCATCTGAAAGAAGACAGAGAGTTGCTAAAAATACGGGAGAAGGCTTTGAATAAGGCCAAAGGCAAGGCCAACAATGGTGCTGCCGAAAAAGAGGACCTTCAGAAGAGATGGGACGCCTTCTGGAACGAATTTGTGGTTAACGTCGGGTATTTACCTTTGACTGTCCATTGGTGCGTACTTTTTCCGATTGTCCCTCTGCATATCTCTCTTCTCTCTGCCGAATTGATGGTCACTTGCTTTGGAATGGCCTATGGACGGTTCGGAGAGTCCCCTCTGACGACATTCGTCGTGTGATGTGCCATTGTGGAGGGCCTGTTTCCTCGACATTCTTCTCGTACCTGCTCTCATCGATGGCCGCTTATTTTTATGTTCTTTTTTTACAGGTCATTGGAGAAGGGTCTATTCAGGAATGATGTGAGTGACGCCCTCCTTGCCTTTCCCGGGCTTCCATATCTTTCTTCAAACCAGAAATCTTCACCCACAGCTCACGATCTCTTCTAATAGGTCTGGGTAGGCGTATTTGGCCTGCTAGCTGCCGTGGCGTCATTCCGGAGTGGCTGGAAGGCAACCGCACTTCCGACCTCAAGTAGTAGCTCTTCATCGTCCCTTGATCCCGCCATGGAACTGGAGAAAGATGCTGGGCCGGAACTACCCGATCCTTTGGCGGATCAGACCATTGAGCCAGCGGGCTTCGGTGAAATGTGAGGTACCCACTGGTACGTTCCGTTTCTCCACGATTCATGCACTGTATTGTCCATTTTGACCGATACCCCCGCGCTAAGATCTCAAGGTTGCTGCCCCTTCGTGATAAGATGGCTTATTGTTTGAGATGGGGGTATACCCGGTCTGTAGTGATGTAGTTAGACGGTGTTCTTGTGTACCAATATTCTTTTTGCCGGATATGTACATATATACACAGATGGGTCTTTCACACCGCTGGTCTTTCACGCCGCTGGTCCTCCACACACCGCGCAATCACGTCGGACTACCTTGAGCTCACGTCACCGTGTGTGGGGGTAACAATGCTACTAGTTTCATGATACTGGCTGATACAAACATATTTTACAGCGGTGATCCTACACAGAGAAGCGCACAGGAAATGTGCCTAACTATTACCACGCCAATCTTGCAATGGCACTGCTCGGGTATTTTCGAACAAAATATTTCCTGACTTCGTCAAGGCTGAACAAGGTATGAGTGGGCCATCGATTGAAACAGTTTGACTGACAACTTACAAAAGCAAGGCCAAGCCAAACGTGATGGGGATGAAGAAATGTTCAACGGGTATAGGTCGAGTTTGGAAAACCTTTTGGCTATTCGAATTGTCAGATTGGACTCCTGAAAGCAAGAACACAGCAAGGAACTTACAACCACGGGACGTAACAGAAGAAAATACCTATGCACAGGGCCAGTCCAGCCGCCGGGAAGACATACCAATTGGAGGCAGGCGTGTGTTGGAAGATGGAGAGCTTTCGACCACGAGTGGCGAAAAGATTACTTCGCACCCAGGTATGTCAGTTTATCTCATACGGAAACGGTTCGGAGAAACAACTTACCCCCACTGCATGAGGACCAGAGTGAAGAAGTACACGCTTTGTGCCCTGAAAAGGAGTTCATTATCGAGCCCGGGCCAATTTCCGAAACCAAGGGCAAGGCTCGAGAACGGAACGCCTTTGCGCTGGAGGTACCAAAATGACCTGTATGGATATGACGTCGGCGTCACGATAGAGGAAATGGACAAAGCAACGTACATAGCCATGGCACAAAGGGACTCCAAAACACCGAGGAACCCATACGCTTGGAGAATCAATCGCCAGTTGGCCAGCCGATCCTTCCTGACGTTTCGTGGTTTCCTGAGCAACAGTCCCGATTCCGGCTGTTCCAAGCAAAGACTAAGTGCTGGGAGAACGTCGGTCTGGGAAGTAGAAGTCAGATTGTGGAGGCGAGGGGATGTAAGAGTCAACTCACGGCGACACAGATAAGGATCATCCTGAAAGATGTTGGGTTAGCAGCTACCGGTACGAAATATGAAGATTATGCTTACTGGATATTGCTTAGCATTTGAGGAACTCCAATTAAGATATTTAAAACGATTGGCATCAACTCCGAAAAACTAGGGAAGAGGTGAGGGAAGATGAAAATAGGGCGAAGGGAAGGTAACCGCACCTGCCGGCTGGTAGCAAATACAGCACAGTTTTCTTGAGATTGTCGTATACCAAACGTCCTATGATGTCGATTTAGCCTTAGCAACGTCGTGAAGGAGAGATTAGGAGACTTACCATATTCTAACGCGACGATGATGGCAGAGAAATCATCCAGTAGCACCATGTCGGCAGCCTCACGCGCAATATCCGAGCCCTTTCCCATCGCAATTCCGCAATCGGCAGCCTTGAGTGACGGGGCATCATTCACACCGTCTCCAGTAACAGCGACGACGTTTTCCCTTTTCTTAAATTCATTGACGATACGGAGCTTCTGCTCAGGAGTGGTACGTGCGAACACGATCTCTTCATATTGACATAGCTGTTCGATCTGGGAAGGGCCAAGGTTCTGAAGTTCGGGTCCAGTGATCACGATACTCTTGGACTGGTGATCAGTGGTGTCCGGATCGTAAGGTGGGATGTAGGCTTTGTCGTCTGGGTTGAGATCGTATGCATGTTGGACGAGTTTGGTGTCAGTGATAATGCCAGCTTGACCAGCGATAGAAACGGCCGTTGTCGGGTGGTCACCTAAGACAAATATTTGAGAAACGGAGGGTTGATAAAGGAGACGGTGTCGTACCAGTGACGACGAAAAATCGAATTCCAGCACGCCGACAGGTTCTGAGCGAAAAGGGTTCGTCAAAAATCGTGTTGTTAGCGCGTATAACTAAGGCACTCACGCAACAGTATGTTTGATGTCAGGTTTTAACGGGTCAATCAACCCAACAAGGCCCACAATGATCAGGTCCTTGTTACACCCTTCAACAATCCCCGCAAATTCATCCGACATCCTGTGAACCTCCTTTGGTATTAAGCCCTCGCGGATGACCTTCCTTGCGAGCAGCAACACTCGTTGACCATCCCTCGCCCACTGTTCTTGAATTATAGTGAGGCGATCTCGAATGGAAGATGAGGAGATGGGGATCGGAGGGCCGCCAGCAGGGTCCAGAACGAATGAACAACGCGGAAGTAGGACTTCAGGTGCGCCCTTCACCGTTAGGAGGTAGTCGTATGGGGAGAACTTGTCCCAAGGTGCGATGGGTGCGACGAGCCCCGAGTTGAGGGGAGCGGAAGGTGACAATTGCGACAACTTCAACATGAATTTAGTCTGGTGTAGACTAGGATGAGCCAAATCATAATGCAAGAAAAAGGCGATGAGAAATTCGACGGACCTTAGAGTTGAAGTTCACGCGGAAGATTTCTCTCCATCGATGGCGGGCAACTTCTGCCGAAGCGACAAGATCTCCAAACCTGAGAATGGCCACATCTACCGTCGAATATAATGAGTGTGCACTTCTCATATGGATGAGAAGTTTCAATACCGGTCGCATCGCCCACGGCTCCCTTCTCCTTCTCATCAGACGAAGATCCAGCCTCGAAAGTTGCTGCATTACAAATCGACGAAACGGCGGCGACCTGAGACAAATTCGCTGCAACTTCCTGGGAACACCTCGCAATATCGGAACGGAAGGACTCAGGATGGTAAACAGTGTCGAAGACGGCAACATTCTCGACGTGCATTTTGTTCTGCGTGAGAGTACCAGTCTTGTCCTAATACGAGGCACAGAGTTAATGTGAGGACAACATCGTTTATAGATAGAGGGAATGAGTGTACCGAGCACAAAACGTTCACCGAGCCCAGTGTCTCTACAATGGACAGCGATCTAATTCATCTGATTAATTCTGATGCAAGTCAACCTAGAGCCGGTAAAGTTACACGTACTTGCACAAGACCTTGTGTTTGCTCAAAGTATTGGCTACCTTTGCCAAAGACAGCGTAACAGCGACGGGCCTACAAGGGCACACAATAAGGTCAAACAGTGGGTGCGAGTGAGAAGAAGAAGAACATACAATCCCTCCGGAATAAATGCAACTAGACAAGAGCATCAGTTAGCAGCAAATGAACAATCAGATGATAGAACTCCAACGCACCCATGACAGAGACTACATCGATCAACAACCCCGGGACGTTAATATAGTCAGGGTACGTCCTCCTCAACCTAAATTCATATCCCTGAGCATCAGTCGGTGACCCTCTATCAGATTAACTGCTTGACTCACCAAGCGGCCCAAAGGATAACGATTAATATAGCAACGAGAGTCGCCATACCCGCAATGATAACTACAAATCGAAGGATCTCGCGTTGTAGAGTGGTTAGCCTCATCGGTTCCATTGAAGATAGCTTTGCGATGCGACCGCTGATCGATGATAGATAATTTAGCTGATGTTGAAGAAGGAAGGGCAAGATGGGACGCACAACACGGTGTTGTCGCCAGTGAGGATTACGAGTCCAAGTCCCGAACCGCCAACACAATGGGTTCCTTGAAGGGCGATGTTCTTGGTCTGCGAGAGGCGAGTATCGTCAGGATAGTTCAGAAGAAGTGTAAGAAAAGGCGACTAACCTCGAGGAAGTTCTCGTCAGTCATCTCCACCCTTCCGGCGACGGGCTCACTCTGCACAGATCTATCAAAAACTATTCCACCCAATTGGAAAATGAGCTCATACCTCCCCAGTTAAAATACTCCTGTCAAACATCAAATCTCCACTAACCTCCACTAACCTCAAATCACTGGGAACCTTCTCTCCCATGACCAAATAGACCAAATCACCCGTCACCAGATCCGCCGCAGGTACTTTCGCTTGGATACCATCTCGAATGACGAGGACGTCGGATGGCAGCATGCCTTTGATAGAAGACATGACACGGGACGTTGAGAAATCTTGCCACGCGTTGAAAACTGCTTGGACGAGGAGGACTATGAGGAGGACTACGGCTAAGGCGAGGTTGGACGCTTGTGGGTCGGGGTTACCAAGTGGTTTCCTGTAAACAGAGGAGACGAGTTATTGAATATCATAAACATTGGGGAGAATCGAGGTTGACGAACCATGCGATGAAACAGACGATACTAGCGGCGAGAAGAAGACTGCCGAAACCACCAAGCACCCATTCGAGAAGCTTGCGAATGATGTTACTCTTTGGTGGTGAGATGACGTTCTTGCCGTTAGTTTGAAGCCGACGGTGTGCTTGAGCAGTATCTAACCCTGTCTTGGGCGAAACGTTCAAACGTTGAAGAGTTTCGTCTGCAGAAATCTTGTGCCAATCAAGTGACACGAGGTCTATAATCGGAGACCTTCGTTAATACTCGACGGAAGAGAGAACGTTGTCAAGCAGGAAATACCTTTGACGGCGACACGGCGAGTTTCCCCTGCTTTCCCTTGGTCGGTGCTGGCCTTGGTCTCGACGTGAATACTCAAAGTCCGGAACTCGACAGGAATCCGGTTGACGACGTCGATCCCCTCATGCTGCGAGAGTGTACGGTGAAACTCCCTATTAAGAGGGACATCGCCTCGACCTCTAGCATCACGACTTGGGAGAGTAGCATCCTCGATGGTGATCCTGTGGAAGTAGCCTTCCTGCTGAGACTCCACATCACCTGGGGCTGGATAAGGGGGCGGGGCGGAGTCCATCATATACCAGCGAGTTCAGATACGACGAGGATACTGTAAACTCCACTAGCAACTGGAGAATGAATTCTTCCAAATCGCACATCTTTCGCAGATATTTATCTGAGGGAGCAGATGATTGACCTCATCGTCAACAGAGTGACACAAAAGCACAGCACACTGAAAGGAGGCTAGGAACTATTTGAGGAATATGGCCATTGGACGGTATGCTTAGATGTTGGTCCAAGAGATAATTTCGCCATGGGAGAGGCGGATGTTTGAGAACGCAGAGATCAAGCAGGCTACTCGCGGAAAAGGCTCATTGGTTCAAACTCACGATTGCTACAAGGTAACAGTATGTAGACATGTCGAGATGTGATCTTGGCGGTGCCCAGAGAGCGATAATCACGCCCTCTGGGCTTGAACCTGGTCATAATCACGCCCTCTGGGCAACCTGGTCACTCTCGTATAAAATAGCTCTTTCCTCGCATTTGTCATTATGAACTGAACAGACTCGACAACGGCGCAACATGATGTTGCAGGGTGAGGGAGAATGAAGGTAACGCGTCGGTGGACTGCAACAAAGATGGACCACACTATTACATCATACTGAGCGGTAGCCAATCAAAGCAAAAGTTATCAGCAACCAATCAACACGCGTCAACTTGCCCATCGCTTGTTCGACATAAGGCAAATATTGAGTGAGACCTGGTCCCATTCTGTGACCAGGAACGGAACTTAAAGTCGCCGCCCTATAGGCGAACTATGGGCCTCCGTTAACCACTCAATAACCCCTCTCTTGTTTTTAGACAGTCTCTGAGACTCTCAGACCAACCGGCCGACGCTAAAGCAGGGCAACCGAGTAAAAGCGAGGAATGGAGCGTTCAATTGGCCATTATGATGGCCCTTTTGGTGCACGCAATCCGGTACAATTCCGTTGTCCTATCAGTTTGGTACCACCTTCCCATACTTCTCCGTAACCTCTTTACATATCACACCAAAGGCACTACCCAAGTAGTCAAAGTCCGATATCTATCAGGCACTTGAAGTCAGTACATCTATCCACCAAAAAACCGTCAAATCTATAAAACTACTGACCTGGTTCCAAATCTGCGCGCTACACCGAGTCCACCACCTCCCATTGTGTAAATAATGAGCAGCGTAACAATTCCATTCGTACATCAATTTGGTTTGGAGTGTCATCGTTACTTCAGGTGTGAATGGTACCCCTGGCAAAGGGAGTTCGACATTGACCTGATCGCAACCAACACCAAGATCAATTGGCACATGGAGGATAGGGAGAAACGAAGGGATGTACTCACCATGTTCACGGTCAACTCCCCCTTATCATTCTCCATCACACTCGTTCCCAAGATCTCGGCGAGTCGTTTCCCACCCGCAACCGCGAGGTTATGACAATACGCATTAATCTTCTCCTCGCCACCTATCCACTTTCGGAAATCCAGTGCTAATACCAAACAAGTCAGTTGTCGAAGAGATTGCCAAACGGTTAAAGACCAGATGATCTACCTGGTCCAATCGAGAGGTATGGGACCATATCCGTAGTCCCCGTCCCTGTAAATAAAATTGTCCAGCTACTGTATCACGGATAAAGATGTGCTAGATGGCACGAACAAGTAAATTGAGGTACGAAATTGGGTGCATCCGGATCTGAGGGGGACTTGTAGAACCATCCCGTCGGGATAGCAGATTTGATGATGCGCTGATTTCTATCAAAAAGCGAGACCATCAGACTCTACAAGGAGAGAAGCTGTGAATGAAGACATACCGTTTAGGAACGTACAACACCGCACACCCCCTCTTCGCATACATCCACTTATGACAATTCTATAACACCCGCATCAGTCTCGCAACTCCAAAAAAATGGATGATTTCCGGTACAAAAGGAATCCACTCACTGAAACCATAAAGTCGACCCCCAAACTCCCCAAATCTATTCCAACCTCTTGTCCGATAGAATGAGCGCCGTCGACAACACTCCAAACACCTTCTTCTTGACATATCTTGACCATTTCGCGCCATGGAAGGAGGACGCCTGGGTTGGAGATTATGGAGTCGATTACAGCTACCACCTTTGGGAGGGTGGAGGGCGAAGGAGTTGACGGATCTAGTTTGGTTGTGATGAGTCTGCCGTGGATGGGGAGGAGAGGGAGGAATGGAGGACAAACCTGGATGTGAAGATGGTGAGAGGTGAGCAGGCAATGAATTTAGATGTTTACGCCATCGCAAGAGGATATCTTCATGTGTAGTTGGGAACTCGAGGTGGAAAGTTGATATTGTAGGATGGGGATGAATGTCGGATAAATATTGAATTGTATTCGTGACCGCTCCATAGGTTGTCGTAGCTATTCAATACGGTAAACGAACTCAAAGGAGTGCCACATGGACGAAGCATGGCAAAGACGCACCTCCAATGATAATATCCTCCTTCCGCCAATCAAAGTTCCTCAACACGGTATTAACGCCGTGACTCGCATTAGGCACCACGACAATCTCATCCGTGTGGACTTTCAACAGCTCGGCGACCCTCGAACGAACGACCTCGAGCTGAGAAGCGAACGTAAGGCGGAGGAACCTATCAGGGTTGGCTTCGATGTGCGATGTGAGTTCGTTGCAAGCCGCGAGGACTGGGTTTGGTAAGGATCCATAAGAGCCTAATGGACAGGCAATTCAATAAGACACAAGATAAGGAGTAGGGAGGGAGGGACATACCGTGGTTCAAGTTGATATAGCCCTTCTCGAACCCAAAGTATTTCAGCATCGCATGCCCAAACTCTGGTGGGTTACTCTGTGGGTCGTATGTGTACACTTTGACTCCATCATCGTAAATGTTTCCTTGCTGCGACTCGGGTTGAGATTGGAGAGGCGCCATGTTGGCTGATAAGACAAGGGTAGCCGGCATCAACGGTCGCCCAAGTGCCCCGCTTGGTCACTTATACTGTTGAGGCTGAGAATATCAGGCTTGGAATGGATGAGAAATCATTTGGCTCACTTTATATGGACAATGGTTATCACGATTGCCGGTATTCGAGTCACTTTCCCCTCCCTCCATCCTGTGGGGGAAGGACTCCGAACGGCCGAACTTGTGCGATCTCCCTAGATTTCAACGTACGCTAGCATGATCGCAACCTTGAGAGACCTCTCGTTGCTTCTACAGTAAGTAATTCGCTTCACAGACCCATAGATATCGAAAATTGAGCACGAAAGCAAGGGAAACGACACGGTCATGTGAGAGGTTAACGGTTCTTTACTAAGTCCTTCTCGGCTATTTTCTGAGCTAGTCAAGTTTGAAGTTGCGACTTATCGCAATAATGGCAGCACCAAGCTTATCGCTCTACCCCTCGCCTGCATCGTACTCCGCCATCCCTAGCTAACCTCCAACCCCGAAGAATCGTCGCGAAAGTGAATTATTGATCATGGGCGGCTTGACCAAATCTGCCTTCTTCTACGGTACTCTCCTCCACCCCACAATCTTAAAAAGAGTTATCGGGAACGACGGTTCTCATCTCGAGATATGCCCTGCTATCTTACTCGTATGTATTACCCAATCAACGTAGCAGCCAGCTGTGTGCTCATAAAACGTCCCCCAGGATCATACGAGGCATCATATCAAGGTGAGCGACGTGCATCGACCAAGTCGACGTGAGGCTGACTCCAATTTTGGTTAATGTGGTAGGGCGCGGATTACCCAGCTGTGGTACCGTATGAGAGGAGCAAGATCCTGTTCGACCACGAATTGGAGCCGGAGGATAGGTCTGTTCGAGGAACATTAGTAACTGGGCTCTCCCAATCCGATATCGACTTCCTTGATACATTTGAAGGCAATGTAAGTCCCCCCTCCCCTTCCCATCCAAGCTCACTCACCATCGATTTCAGGAATACGTCCGTACAACAGTTCATGTCCACCCTCTCGCCCCATTCACCTCTCTTACCTCCGCTACTGCCTCTCCTTCAACGACCAACGATATCACTCCTTCCACCGCACCCCCTCTGCCTCCCCTCCACACCCTAGCCCCGCCCCTCCCCGCAGATTCCTACATCTGGTCTAACCCGCTATCTGAGGTAAAGAAAGAACTCTGGTCATACGAAGTTTTCGTCAAAGAAAATGCCTGGAAGTGGGTGAGGGGTGCAGAGGGACATATTGAGAAGGTTGAAGGCCACGTTGAATGGGCCGAAGCAAAGGCAGAAGACGATAGAGAATATTATTATGAAGAGGTCGAGAGGAGGAGAGCCATGGGCGGTAATATCGTGAGGGTTACTGGGGACGAGGTGTAGTTGATAGAGTACTACAAGTGAACCTCAACACCCACCCAGTTGTACTTGACCTAGATGTACAAAACTTATTCTTGGCCAGTATATCGTCGACATCTGTCCCTCCCTTCGTTTGCTGTTCTCTTTACCCTTCCGGATATTTATGTCTCCATCGATGCATCTTTGCACTAGGCACCCCGTTATTCTTCACGACTTATCACCTAGTTCATCTCTCCCGTCCCGTGATATTATAGAATCCCTCATTAGAACACGTCTACACAACACTTCGCTCGGTTCTTGTTCGTTTGTTGCCGAGATCAACCGGCACTGGTATTCTTGTGCGTAAGAGGCGAGACGGCTGCGGTATTCGAGGGATGGCCGCTGAGCTGGGAGCACAAGCCAATCCAAGATGTTCATAGCAAGATATACACTTGATTCCCTACGTCGTGCACTGGTCGCGATTACCCAATCTCCTTTCCCAGGGACTGCTCACACAGCTAGGTAACGGTGACGAACTCTGGATCATTTGCACCCCGCCACCCATAGTGCATCTGCGATGGGCAGAGTCATTGCGTAGGGACACCTACGAGGCGTAGATGCCCAGGCTGACGAAACTGACGTCGATATCAAGGAAGGGTCTTGAAATGGAGATCTACATCGCTCACCTGGGAAAAGGCGCCAAGCTAGAGAGGACCACTATAGACCAAGAAGCACCCAATATGCCTCTACATTAACTCTAAGCTGCCTTCCATCGCCATCATAAGCACTGCCACTGTTGGCTGCTGGCCCTCAGGTTGATCACCTGGCTGCTGGTCGTTCAAGTTGGTCTCATTACCGTGCGCCTCTCTCTTCGAAAAGTTATCGGCGTGGGATTGTACGCAGATCCCTGGGGATGTCGTCACAGCACCACTGGTAGGATGTGAGTTCTGTGGAGTAGTAACTTGAAGCTCATAAGCATTGGGGAATGTCGAAGCAAATGTCACCGGACTGGATGAAGCAAGCCCCGTGGCATTAAAGCCGTCGATCGACTTGAACGATTTTATAGTAAGTCGTAGGGCTGCAGTCAAGGAAGGACTAGGTAATCTCAGTTATGGATGACAGAGAATGTACTATCGGGACGACACGCACTCAACGGTGATGGCTAGAAGGGCAAACAACACAGGGGGCAAACCCGAGACGACACCATAGACACACCAGAGGACGAAACTGGAATAGGTCATAATCCCCCCCGATGTGTCGATCAGAAGGTCCGAAGCCGCAGATATACCTCCAACAAAAACTAATCTAAGTTAGATCAAGTGGGGGGTAGAGAGACAAAAAAAATGCCATACTCATGATACAAGGGTATAGAGAAATCCTCCAGGCCACAGACCGAGCTGCGTCGTCGAAAACGGTGTTGTGAGTGATCTGCGTGATACTCAATACCTTCC
The DNA here is from genome assembly GCA_000697665.1 of Jaapia argillacea MUCL 33604. NCBI lineage: Eukaryota > Fungi > Basidiomycota > Agaricomycetes > Jaapiales > Jaapiaceae > Jaapia > Jaapia argillacea. The sequence continues at coordinate 1,088,647 of KL197720.1, forward strand.
GACGGTGAAAACTGTGGAAGAAGAGAGTTCCGAGTACCACCAACGTTGAGACGATGGCAACAAAAGTAGCCAGGATGACCCAGCCATAAATGGCTGTCATGTGCCAAACGAGGCGTCGATGAGGATCTCTAATTGCAGTGTAACAGCCACCCGTGAGCACGTCCCAACCCCAAACACCGCTTGCCACTGGTCGATGAATATAAGATAGCAATGTCAATGTGTACGTCCGGTATCAAGGAGAAGAACTGACCACTCGGAATCACAATCACGACCGAAGCGACCAGAGAGCCAACGAGATACCATTTCACCCAGCCCCGAGTGATGAGTCGATGGACGAAAACAAGCTGCAAATTGATTGCGATGAGCATGACGACAAACTCCATGAACAGGCCTGAAATTTCATTAAGCGTAGGTTTCATCTGAGAAGGATGCCAGCAATTACTCGCGGATATGTTGACGACGACGGATATGCTACACCACGGGGTGGGTCCAGTCAACAAAACTTCGAGGCTGGAGCATAAAATCTGTTCTTGGTGTCAACTTGTGAAAGGTTGAAGCACGTACATGAAAGAAGCATTATTTAGAAGGCTCATCGCCAAGACCGCCATGAGCATAACAAAGCTGTGTCGTTGCAAAGTCCTCCTTGTTGCCGTCCTTCGATACAGGAGAATGGCGAGAATCAGGACGACTGCAGCCAGGACAAACGCCGCGATTGAAGGTCCAACGGCTGCCGCATTGCACAACTAGTTGTGAGAGAGCGAGAAACTGCATTCCTTGCGATAACGTACCCGTCCAGACAGCAATTGCCACCATCTGGTCTGTCAACGTGAATGCAATGGCAGGAAGATCATCCTGTGGTGTCTCGGGAGCTTGCCCCATACTCCTCGGGGTATACGAGGTTGGTACACTAGGCCAACTTCTCTACCTCTTTAGGTCTAAATTGTTTCAGAAGGGAAAGAGGGGATGTCGTTGGTTCAAGGTGGGATCATGCCGCCATGACGGGTGAACATGCAGGGAAAGTTGAGAGCAGATACAAATTGCTGCCTATCGAACATAGCCCACCCAATCTCAGCGAAGTAACCGGATAACAAACATGGTGTACGTACATGTTTAACCGTTGCATTGTGTGGGGACATAGTGTGAGAAGTGAGAGCCGCATGGCAGTTCGGTAACAATCGCCGTGTGTTCGAATAACCTCGAAGCGCTCTGAGCTCCCATTGAAGTAGGAGTGGATGCCGTAAAAAGCACAGCACATCCAGTTTCGAGAGAGCTTGAGCTTGCCAAAGTCCTCGGCGAGTGAGAATTCGACTCTGTGGGGAGGAAGTTGAAACGAAAATTTGTAGCCGCGAGAATGTTCCTAGTCACTAACCCTGGAGGGAACTCATGAGAGCCGCGGCGGAACAGCATAGAGCCGGCTAAATGGGACGACGACGATCCCTGCACAGCACTATTTCCTGTACCTTCTCCTTCGCCTCGGAGTCGAGACTGACCCTCGGGGCTAAAATCATGTATGCACTCGGTGCTAAGGAGGGGGCAAACCGATCCAGACTCATGAGAAATGGTACATGTCAAGTAACAACCGTCCAAGTCATAGAAAGTAGCGCTGAGAAATGGGGCCCCCAATCACTCTACCATTTCATCAAGTACCGAAGTGAAACAACCTCCACAGTCATCGTAATGACTTCTCAAAGCATCATCGTAACCCTTCGATAGAAGAGTAGTCTGTCGAATGCGACCCTGGCCTGAGCATGACACAGAACTTGAGGCACTTGGCTAAATAAATGCCAAAGAGGCAAGATGCCTAGTATCGAGAACCCGAATATCGGCAGGGTGTGCCGACGAGTTTACATCTCGTCCAAAGCGTCGTCTTGTCTACTGCAGTAAATAGCCGACGTGAAGGGTTGACGAGGGTCGACGGACCCTCCGCCTGACAACATGTCCTTGCCACTTTGAGATGGTGGGATGTCACGGGGACAGGGTGACGAGGACGACTCGATGTCAGGTCGAGGGATCGTCGGATGAGATGCAACGTCTTGCATTGGGTGGCTGTCTTGTGCAGTTGCTGAAGAACTTCTCGAGCGGCAGTGAAGGTGGACGGGTATGCTTCGCCTCCCGCTGGAGGCCGCAGATCGTATGATAGAGCTCACGGCTGAGGAGAACGAGGGACTGGATGGAAAAGTCAGGATTATTGAGTGGCAATTAGAAGATTGTTCGTACTCAAAAAATATTGCCACAATAGCATAGCACAGCGGCAGCGCGCCGAAGAATGCACCGTATGTACACCAAAGTACATAACTCCACCATGAAGTGATTCCCTGGGACTCGTCGATGCTAAAGTCGGATGCTGCGCTGATACAATTGGTAACGACTGATAATGCATCAGTTGATTCCTGTTGAGAGCTCGAAGTGGCCAACTCACTCATGATGGAAGGGTATACGGAGATTCGCCACGCCACAGCTCGGGCCGTGTCATTGAATATGGTGTTGTGGGTTCTCTGAGTGATGCTCAAAACTCGACGACGTTGAAAGCTGTAGAAGAGCAAAGTGCCAAGAACCAAGAAGGTGGACACCGTCGTTACAAACGTGCTGAAAAGAGTCCAGAAGTAGAGGGACGCCATATGCCAAATGAATCGCTGGTGGGGATCTGTAATAGCAGTCCAACAAAAATTGGTGTTGAGATCCCAACCCCACACTCCCTTAATGGCTGGAAGAAAGGGAGAGCAGTTAGCATGATGACCGCAATGCTGACAGTTGATCGGAAATACCTCCAGGTAAAGTAATCGCGAGGGCACAAACAAATGACCCTAATATATACCACTTGACCCATCCGCGCGTAGATAGACCGTGCACGAAGACCAGCTGCAAGTTCACCGCGATGAGCATCACGAGGAATTGCATGAAGAGAGCTGAATGGAGTATAAGTTGGATGGCTAATGCCATAAACATATTTGTTTCGCTTACTCGAGAAGATTCCGAAGATCATAGACACATTGCACCATGTCGTGGGGCCAGTAATGAGACACTCCACTCTTGAGTAGACAAGTATTGTGAGATAGCTAGAAAGGATACCACCGACGGATCTGACACGCACATGTAGGAAGCGCTGTATATCAGACTGACTAGCAACGACGATAAAAGCATGATAAAACTCTGTCGATGTAACGCAGTTCTGGTTTCTGGATTCACTGATAGAACCAGGGCGAACGCAAGCACGACGAGAGCGCCCAACACGGCACCAATTGCAGGCCCAACGGCTGTTGAATGGGCAAACTGATGAGAGTGAATCGCTGAGAAGTTGTGATTGTACTCACAGGTCCATATGACAATCTCATTCAGCTGGTTTGTCCAGGTAAAAGCTGTGGTATCATCTGTGCCGGTCAGAGACATCTCGGGATTTCAACGTCGGGGGAGTTCGTTGATGCCGCTTCCTCGAGCTCCAATTCACCTTGAAGGGTGAATAAAGGCCATGCTGCTACTACCACCAGCTGAGTAGCGAGAAATCCGTGGCGGGTCCCGAAGGGGTTTTGGAACCTTGAAATCTCTAGTGAACTCTGCAAGGCAGGTGCCGGAAGTCCGTTTATCCATGACATTCATGAGACAGTCGAACCGATGCTTCGACGACCCTGGATTCCAAATTTCGCAAGGTCTCCAGAACCCGGAAAGTATGCCGGCGGTTTATGTATAATTTGAAGTCACCATCGTTTAGATCTAGTCCTTGAGCTTGCGCTATCTGGGTTTAAATAAGTATACTGTCGGCGAAAGTAGCAGCGTAGACAAAAGACTTCCAGAGACTCCGGGTTTCATGTAACTGGGAATAACGTATACTGTATTCCATCGTCCAGGTCACGGTGTAGGCACAGAAATGTATCTATTTGACCACCATTGAGTGTAAATCGGCCCTCCCTCCCGCGGAAGATGAGTTGAAGCCGAGTATTGAGTAGGGAGTCCTGAATTGCTTCTCGTCATACCCACGCCATTACCTGACCGAAGCACCCTCTCGACATCCCCACTAAATTTACCCATCCTCCGTTTATCCTGGATCCAGCACCCACGAAGTTCTGGTGGAGAGCGCGACTAAGTTGAGCGAGCCACACAAGGCGACGAGGGTAAATATTCCGAAGTGTCACCCCAATGGTGGGAGGTCTCATGTCACTGACGAGAAAAAAACTTTGTAATGCCGCTAGTTTCCTTTTGTTTGTTTTTTTTTCTCGTCGGAGTATTGGGCCTGAACTTGGCACCACCTGAACTCTTGTCGGGCGCCTTTGAGAGTTCCTGTGCGAGATGGAAGTCGCTGTGCTCTGTTCGCAACGCAGCCAGAGCTTCCGCTCTGATATCCTCGTCCAGGCTGATATCACGCAAGGCCTCCGGTAAGTGGATTCTCTTCCGGCAGCGGTCACACGTAAACGACGCCGTGGGTAGTTCCGAGATTGCTTGGTCGCTGTCCATTGAGTGGCTGGTATCATCCTCACGCTTCCGTTTGAGATTGCTCCCCTCCGCGTCCGACGATCCGCGGTTCTTGAAAAAGCCTTCGATACTTTGCTGGGCCGCATTCATGGACTCGATACCAGTGAAGGATAGCTGAACGGAGGAGACCTTGAACGGCATAGATCCGGGAGCCCCATCTCTAGCCCCAACTAGCTCCTTCCAGAGCTTATCACCTGCCGCCGCAATGATATCCACCGTCACATTTCGGACGAAGGGAAATGCAGCTTGCTTGGAACGACTAGTTTGGTAGCCTTGGATATATCTCCGTCAGCATGAGGCAGACGACCATTCAGACTGAGCGAGTAGTTCACCTTGTCGGATATGCAGTACAATAGTCCTGGGCCACAGAGTCGGCGATGCTTCCCGAGCTTCATTGAGTCGCAGAGCCAATTCTGCGGCTAAAACTCGGATCCAGTGATGCCCTTCGGAGGTCTTCACGATGGGCTTCGGGAGATTCTTGGAGGCTAGCATACTCTTGGTGATAGCTGACTTTTCCTTGACTATGAGAAGATAAATGAAGAGATCTGCAAGAAGGAAGAGTAAATGTACCATCAGATCGGTCAATGCCACTGGATGCAAAAATAACATGAGGCAATTTACTATAGGCATGGCTGTAGCAACGGCGTACCGGAGGATTTCATAAACCCATATTGAGTTTTCTCCGAACTTTCGCTGCATCTCCTCTGGATAGACTCGATGAGACGAGGCTATGATTAGGAATAAATTCTCGTACCCAGGGAAATTGTACTATGGAGTGGAAATGAGTTTCCTGGGATGGGATGGGAGTGTGGGCCGAAACTCACAGCAGGTCCCCAACAGTCTTAACGTCGTATTCCTCGGCCAGTGCTTTCCCAAGTTTTCCCCCGAGAAATCGAATCTGACGAAGCATGCATCAGAAAGGATCCAAGAATTGCAACTCCCTTCTGCTGACCTTTTGGAAAGGCATCGGTTTGAGATAGTTAGGAATGGCTGCGTTTCGAAGGATGCTCTGTGGGTGACATCGATGAGGGAACAAGCCCAGCACGAAGGGTGATACTCTACCTGGCTATTAGGTTTCCGATAAGATGCTGTGAGCTAAACCATAGGGATGAGACACCACCCTCGAGAGAACGGAGCAATCCCACCTTGGCGAGAAACTTGTTTCTCCCGATACCCTTTCAATTTATTCAGTAAAGGAAAACCAGCTAGATGGACGCCAACTAACCGCTGATGTTGTATAGCCCAATTTTGAGTGGATATCAACCCGGACCTTCCCCATCATTTCCGCAGCCATTGAAAGTGCAACGTCATGCCAAGTTGCGAGAGTATCGTCTTCGCAGGTTGATGAGTGTTCATTGTTGTCATCCGTCGGTTCTGGCGTTGTAGGAATCACTGTGCCCAGTCCATCCCACGATATTGGCGGAGGAGGCGGAAGAGGAGTGTCCAGTCCATCCGGGGCGTCTGTTGGTGGTTGCGATAAGTACGGATAGCGTTCCATGAGCTTCTCGCGGACGGGTCGGGTGAAGTCGACGAACGCCTCGTCGATAGACGCCTTTTCTTAGTTACATATTGGAATCAGATAAAACAAACAAGTGGGTCTGATCTGGGACATACCAATCTCCGCACCCGGCAACCCTTCCTTAAACATATTATATATTTTGACACTTTCCCGTCGATAATGATCCAGTGATACCTGGCAGAACAGAGACGTTCGCTCCGTGTTTCGTGGCCCAGCAACAACTGACTCACCTTGTGCGTCTTCGTATCTGGCTTGTCCCAATATCCAGGCTCCTTCTCTCCCTCCTTGTACGTCGCCACATGCACAACTTTAAGTTCCGGGCATTTCTTCAGAGCATCGTCAGCTTTGTCCATTCGCGATATCCCAAATTTCCTGGCAGGATAGTTGACCGCGATCAAGGAGTCCCACTGCCGAACCACGAGTGGTATAGCAGGATCGACCTTTAGACGAACTTGCTCACAGGCAGCGTAAAAGGCGTCGCTGTCGCATAGTGCCACCACTCGTAAAGGATCTTTGACGCCAAGATTGTGCGAGAGGAGGTGACGATAGGTGATCACTGGGTCAAGGTCGTCAAAGTCAGCTTCGGTCAGCTCGGTGGCCTTCGCCTTTCCCTTCCACATAGTGTCGCCAACAGAAGAATGTAGATGCACGATGGTGGATAGTAATGAAGCCCCTCGCACTCCCAAATAGGGAGGATCAGAAACAAAGGACACGTGGCTCGCTGAACCATTGTTGGAATTCTCTTGGTGAAAAATGTGGCCTCCCAGTGGAAGGTAGCACAACACGAAGTGGAAAATTCACACTCCAACAGCAGATCACTTACACAACAGAGCCTTTTTTCCTGATGAGAATCGCAGATGTCCCCACGAGACATCACTAGGCCTCGTTTCTAGTACTTTTCATCTGTGTTTCTAATTAGTGCATTGTTATGGTACAAGTATTGCTACCATTACCACCACGGAAACGAGTACGAGAAGTAAAAAGATTCGAACGCCATCAAACGGTCACACGCGGGAGTGGTATGAAGGAGGTGCGAATGATGGACGATAAGAAATCGGACGGGGGCCAGTAGAATAGGCGGTGACAATCTCTACAGTATGAGACAGCAGCGTTTCATTCGAAGGCGAGGCCGGATTGAACGCGATCGCCTCAAATGGCCGCATCACAACAGAGTACTGGAACGAATCACAACTTACATGTCAGTATCGAGAACGTGACTGTATGCTAGACACGTTAAACGTACCTCGATGGAAAAGTTTTTGAAAGAGCAAGTTGGCTTGAGATTATTCGGTAGGGCTATTTCACCTTCGAGAATACGTACTTGATCATCGATTCTAGCTGCTTGACGTGGCCACCAGACGGCCATCTCCTCGCGATTTACGGCTGTGTGCATGGGGAACTTGGCGCTGCGTTGTAAATAAACCCTGGGAGCAGTCTGAGACGAAATCAGGTCGAGGGCCTGGGGATCTGAGCACGTCAATGACAGGATACATGGGATGGAGGTTCCCCGTGTATAGCACAACTGGGTATCGCGTCAGATATTAAGATTAAAAGGGAGAAAATCACATTACCGGCAATGCGAGAGAGAGCTATAACTCAGAAATTAACTTCGAGACACAAGATTAACAATACGAATACTCACCACAGCAGTTGCGCTCACAGGGCGAACAGTAAATATTGTTCCAAGGATCGTAGTGTTCGGCAAGGAAATCCACCCATCCCGGTCCCCTCCCAACCCTGGAAGAGGCGTACGACCTTGATATGCAAGCTGACGCAGAAGAGAAGGTGGGCCAGGTTGCGCCAAGGGAACGTATGCGAAGGACATCGAGAATCTGGCATGCGCAATGAGTAGCTGAATAACGAAATCGAAAAAATGATGAACTTGTGATCTGGTCGTAGTTTTCCACGGCGAATGTGCACAAGAATTTCATACTGGATGCAGAGTTGGCCAACATTTTCCATAAAAGAAGGAGGCAGGGGGTATTCTCTGGTTTCCTTAGATCTGCCCACGGTGACCGTCGCAGGTAGGGTAAAGGAGAATGGCCAGGAAATTTGGCCGAGCAACTTTCCGTTGCGGATAGTTCCCGAAGATGAAGTGGGAAGGGAGTTCATGGTCGAAGTCCAGACAGTTGTATGAAGATCAAGAAACTTGTCACACCCGGCAGGAACACCTTGCGAATCGGAGGGTACAGTTTCCCCTAGCAGCTATAAGGGACAAATTCGCATCAATGGTGAAGGGGGTTGGAGCACAAGATACCTACAGACACTTCGATCCCCTTTATGACATCCTCTTTTATGAGGTCAAGGTCGATCAACCCATTGACAGAGTCACCTCCGATAAAAGATGGCATTTGATGAGAAGAATGGGCATTGCTCCGAACTCTCAAAGTTGCCCAAGCTCGACCACTATCATCCTCAAGCCGAGCGACGTGCTCAGTATTTCGGCGAGCGATGTGGGGTATGGAGGGAGCCGTTGCCTGGTAAACTGGGAGGTCCATGGTAGATCGAGAGATGGGACGAGATGCAGAATTTTTTGAAGGTTTGAGCACACATACTTAAGAGGCGAAGGATGAGGCGCCAAAGGGAGGTTGCAAGGGACAACGATAACAATTGGGATTCAAGTTTAAACCTCGATCAGATGGTAACGTTGACCGAGATAATTGGATATGAAACATATTCCATACAGTGGAGCATGCTGCATGTGCGGCACCCAGCCAAGCATAATAAAGATTGCAGTGAAGCCTTGAAGGCGGTGTAGTAATCCCAGAAAGGATACTTTTGCCACATGGGTCACTGACGCGTTCCTTTGCTGTGTTACACGTCCAGCACAAGTCCAACCTCCAACACCTCTTGACCATCGTTCACATATCAATCCAACATGTCTTCGAACGCGTCAACATCAAAGCCAGCCGTAGATACAGCGAAATCTACGACCGAGCCGCCCAAGGAGGAGGAAAGCCAACCTCATCTCGGCGTTCTAGAGGAAGACGATGAGTTTGAAGAGTTCCCCGTTGCAGGTACGTTCACTCCCTCGCATTCATTTATGCTCACGCTAAATAACATTTGCCTTCCCTCCCTTTGCCTCTTATTTCAGATTGGGATGACTCTCAAACAGACTTGGCCCATCTGGGAGGTGCTACACCAGGCGCAGCGAAATCGGGAGGCGATAAATTATGGGAGGATAACTGGGACGACGATGATATCGAAGATGAATTTAGCGTGCAACTGAGGTCCGTTAATCCTCTTTTCATCTGCGCCCTTTGCTGACTTTCCGTTCAGGAATGAACTCGCGAAAACTAGCAAGGGCCGTGACACAGAGATGCATTAACCTGTCGAACTCGTCCCTGCTCTCTTCCTTTGTTGTGTACCATCAACGTCTTCATTGTCCCCTGAACCCGCTGTCGTTCTGCCTCGAGTCCGAATAGCAGGAATAAAGATTCATCGCAAGACATACATGACGGGTCGTAAACATTACAGCAAGAAGCCAATCATCAATGATAAATTACTTATCCTAGAGAGCACGTCCCACCATATCCGCACCTAATGGGACCGTTACAACTCCTCAGATCTCAGAATGAAGACGCCAACCATCGTCATCCATATCCATCCATCCATCCATCCATGGACACACTTCCAACAACGCCAAGAACGACATTACACCTTCAAGTCGTCAGGAGATTTCTCAGAATCTTGTTCTGAAATAAGCTCATCACCAAGACCCATCTGAGCAGTATCATAGCCATGTCGCTCAAGATATTCGCGGAACTATAGTCAAAATCGCAGATCAGTTCAATCACGTCGTCCAAACCCAACAGATCCACGTACTTTCCGATCTTCCTCGATCATTCCATCATGAGAGAGAGGCGAGATGAAGAAGAACGTGATGGTGGCACTCAGAATGGCCAAAGCACTTGCAACCCAGAAAGGACCAGTGTTTCCTCTATTCGACGAAGCACCTCCGAAATCTACGGGACGGCAAGTCAGGAGCTGATCGAGGTTCGAAGCGTGTGCGAATCCTAACGTACCGTTGATCATTGGAGGGAACGCTGCAACGATGGGCCGGCCGGGATCAGCGAGGGCAGACGATTGTACAAAAGAATTACGTACCCCAAGTGCCGACGAAAGCACCGACCTTGCCCACAGCTGCGGCGATACCATAATATTGACCACGAACAGCCGTAGGACTTGTCTTCGATGCCAACAAACCGAGACAGTTGCCAGGGCCTTCGAACAAGACAGATCAGGAAACAGTAAACAAAGAGGACGAGAATGTGAATTCACCAACTTCTCCGAAACTCAAGAAGATTCCATAAACAACCTTGATTATATATTGTCAGTTCACGAGTTCCATCTTGGTCGATGGATAAGCTTACAGCGAAAGCAGCAATGTGGTTGGAAAGCCTAGAAGAAAGTATGAGGATACGGGATAACAGGCGTAGGGGACATTTGTGCTTACTGGACATATAGACCACTCATGATGAAGCCGATAACTGCTTGACAGAGCAATCCGAGGATCTGATAATAATAAAAAAGACAAGCCAATTAGGAGGGCAAACGCATGAGCGAGCAAGCGTTGAACGCACCATGGTATACTTGGGACCCAAATAGTCGACGATGAATGCACCGCCAATAGTTCCGGGCATGTAGAACAAGCTGACGGAGACAAACGGTCAATACGGAAAGGAATTGTGGGAAGAGAAAATGTATTTACTTGATAACAACGTTCCAGCCGAAAACGATGCTGAGAGAAGTAGAACCGCCAGTGACGTTGTCAACAACCGTGGAGGAGTAGATGCCGAACTTCGCAAAACAAAGGTTTCATGAGAGAAGGAAATTTCAGCGAGACGAAAAACATACAGGATAACTAAACCAGACAGTCCATTAGTCAACCGTCAAGTAGGGGTAATAAAGACAACACTGACACGATGAAATCATAGATGAACCAGGTAAGGCAGATGGCAGTCAACCCAACCCAGTACCTCTTGAGGATAAGCCAATAGGGAATCTTGGCCCGCTTCATGGAGTCCTTCTTGAATCGAGTCGGTTCTTCCATTTTTAGTCGCCAGATGAAGACGGCAGCAGCGGGGATGGCGCCAAGGCCTAGAGAAATGCGCCAGACAGCTCGGAGGTGGTTGAGGCCGCAACTACATCACAAGAGGGAAAGTTCAGAAAAAAAAAACTACGAAGTGGAGAAATTGACGTACATCCAGTACAGGACGAGGGGCACGAAAGCTCCAACGACGAAACCAAAGTCGATCATAGTATCTGTCAACGACCCAACTCCCCTTTAACAAAACCTAAAATGCGCCCATCACTCGGACTTACTTGTCGCCAATGCAAACCACCTATGCTGAGCATTCTTCGCAATACCAGGTTCCTCAGTCTGTTCCGAAGCAGCCACGGATCCACAAGGATACTCGGCTCCAACGCCGATACCAAGTAAGAACCTACAAGCTGAAAGCATGGCCAACAATCCTCCAAGACTGTGATGGGCTCCACTAGATGCAGCGGAGAGGAGGGAGAAGAAGGCAACGATCCCGGTAGCGGTCATCTGGGCGCAAATGGGAATGACTTGTGTTAATCGGTCGTTTCGATGCGAGGGAGCTCGAGAAGGAGCAACGCACCATTCCGAATTTACGACCAACTTTGTCGGAGAGGTAACCGAAGGTGAGCATACCAACGATGGTACCAGCGAAAGCCAAACTGGACAACGTGGTGCTGTAATTGTGAGCAGTAATTGCATCACTGCCATACACCCTCTTCAGCACTGGAGTAGAAAAAGAGAATCCAGAGTTAGATTGACGGGTTTTGCGAGGATAAGACTGGAGAGTTTACGAACGGGTGTTGACTATCCAGAAGCCAAGTCAGCAAAGTTGTGATGTTCAACTTGTACGAGGTTGGGGTTCAATGTTCGAGACTCACCACTACCGATGACATTATTGGCATATCCTGTCAAATAGGTTAGCTCGATTGTCACAACCGATCAAATAGCGGATTGACCGCATCCTCACCATCAGAAAATAGAGCTGTCCCACAGCTATAAAATCACAAATAATAGGCTATGGGCGGGGTCCGATTGCAGAACAGGAGATAAACGCACGCAAAGATAAGAGACACCTGCGAGAGGGTAGTCTTTCCAGACATATTTGCAAGCTAATAGAGCTCAGGTCAACTCAGGGAGGACACAGAGGAGACGAGCGATGTGCTTGAAGGACTGGAGCCAAGAGATCTGTTTTTATACGGGGCACCATGCTGCCTGGTCTGCAGCTTCTTTGATGTCGGAGGGGCAGCGAGCGATCTATACTGGGAGTCGACCATATGATTGGTTTCCTCTTACAGAACTCGCTTCTTCTCCCACTTCGAATTGACGTCGTTCTCAGGGACCAGAGCCACGTTCGTAAAGGCAGCGTATGCTCCGACACCGCTCGTCTCCAATCGCCGACTCCAGCAGCCGCAGACCGACCATCGTGCACGGGCGCAACTCGAGACTCAGTTACCGACGATGAAGCTTTTCAACGCCTCGAGTTCTCTTCCGCGTTCGGCGCATCTGGAGAATTTGAAAGGTTGGCAGAAGGTAATTATCCTTATCTCCAGTCGCACAAACGTTGTGATGGTACAAACCCTAATCGTAAATTGCCCATCGGGATTCCCAAAAAAAAACTCAAAAAGCCAATTCCAACACATCGCCACACTCCCTCGAATGCACCTGATAACCACACGATTCCTGTCATCCCAAACCTTCTACGAGAACGCCCCTCCACCAAAGGCCAGAGCTCGAGACCTCCCTACCACCTCATTCTCACTTAACCTTCGATCCTTCTCGAGCATCAAGAAGGATATAACGATCAAATCGCAGATCTCCATGCCACGGGAATCAATCAATAGCTTCGCCGGTGTGATAGAAGGTGGGTTAGAGGTATAATCCTTCGCGGACTTTTGAAAACGAGCGATGGGACGGGTCTTGTCGTCGGAGCCGTAGAGCTATCGCAAGAGATTAGTTAGACCAGAGTATGAGGATGGCGGGGCGAGAGGGATAGATGGATCAGGAGACTTGCCTCGAGCGCCAGACCGGGTGCATTACCTTTCCATTTGAACTTGCGGCCATTGGTATCCTCGAACGTGACCGTGCTGCAAAGACAATTAACATCCAGATCGACAACATTTCCTTTAAACAAAGAGAGCGTGCGCAGAAATCAAACTCACTCTTTGAAAGGTATCATACTCTTCTTCAGCCAAGTTCTAGCTGGCATCGACACCCCGCCATTCTCGCTCCCAAGAGTCAACTTGTGCCCTCTGACAGCATCTCTCCACTCGGAAGTGGCGATGACAGAACCCAAGGCGTTCTTGATGGTCGTCACCGGGTTCTTTCCTGTAGACTCGGAGGTAACGGTGTAGAGAACCTCGTGGGTGTCGATGTCACGAAGGGTACAATTGGCTGGGTTGTCGGGCAGGCAGAGGAGAGTGGTGACGGACATGCTTGATTTTGAGGCAAAGGATACGGAGTTATGAGGACAGGGCGAGGGCGAGGGTGATTACAACGATCAACACGGAATCAGGGACTTGATAAAGGGAAAATGGGGCTGCGGATTGCAGGGGACCATCATCTGGTTCGGGGTTGAAGAGGCTGAGCTGAACGAAGGCAAGGTTCACGATTGACAGCCCGTACTTAGGGCCTAGCGGGCGGAGATCGAAGTCGACCGCGTCCCAACTCAGAGTCATGGGAGGTATTCCGGCAACTCGATCAGTAGAGGCAATTGAGGGGCCATGTCAGGCACAGCAGACAGCTTCGTCGGGCGGTAGGAAGCTTCAGAAAGAAATCAGGACACGTTTGCTATCAGCCATGTATTTGGGAGCATTCAGATCGAGAGGATGCTTGCTGAGGTGGAATTTACAGAGGCAGAAGATAATGGTTTCAGAGGACCGAATCCGAGGGCTGCAGCCTGCACATGACTGTCAGGCTTTGAGTGTGCCTCCAAGTGCCTCACTTGGCCTCACAACTGCCTCCGGAGGGCCAAGACGACCTCGCTGCGGACCGAGATAGGTATCACCAGCTGCAGTGCTGTGAAGAGCAGTACTTGCCAGTTTTTTGAACTGCGGATTGTTGGGGAATTGGAGCGTTTCAGAGAATTTGCATGGGTGCAACAGCCTGGTCAACCTGAGGGATGCGTGTTTGGGAACTCCTGCTGGCAGGGCCAGATATTAGAAAGATAGATATACTAGTGGCAGCGGGTATGGGGAGGCCTTATCGCGATTTCAAGTTGAATCGTCAGCGACGGTGGCGGGTTCCGTCGGTAAGTGCCGATTGGTGTTAACGACGTCGGTGCTCTGCACTGTCAGTCGCGTTCAACTGCTTTTACCATTCCAAACTCCCATCTCCACTCTTATTCTATGGCGCTGGACAGAACAAAACGACCTCATCCCTCCGTTTGCACGCATCACACTTGAGGGATATAACAAGTCCAGTCGATTGGAGCAGATGGTGGATAAATATACCCAGCTGATGGGCGCCTCACTAGCTTCTTGGGAGGCACGCACAGCCTGTATTCCGAGTTGAGCCTGGTTAGCTTTTTAGTTTGTATCCCCTCCTACAACCACTCAAAATTGCTGGTGGATCCAGCCAACGATGGCACCGACCGAGTCAGTTGTTCCTATTCTTGCGACAACCTGGTCTGATCCCGATCCTATTGAAGGCTCAATGACCACTTGCTGGTCGAGAGAAGACTTATTTTCACGCAGGATCTTCACTCTTCGCCGTTGGTTTTCGTCGGTTGTTGCCTTTTGCTTTGGGGGGTTGGGATATTTGTTCTTGTGTCAGAGAGGCTATCCGCTGCTCGCGTTGCACGAGGTCGGACAGTGTCAGAGGCTGATATAGTAGCTGAGTTTGGGCCAGCTGCTCTTGACTTGAAGGTGTATCAGGTGGGCTTTCATTTCGCTGGCAGTTGGTGCATCGAAGCCTTATGGTATAGTAATAGAGGTTGACCTACGCTTCCATGGTGATTGCTTTAGCCCCCCACGCAGGCTCCGGTCACAATAGGTACGAACCAGTAAAAATTGGCTATCCAGCGACGATATTGATCTTTCGTAGTATGAAAGCAAGCCTCAAGACACAGCTACGGCTAGTGATAGGCCAAGATGTGATACAAAGCCTCGTTCGCAGCGATTACTATCGGAGTCAACTTCTATCGGTAGGCCTTCTTTTCTTGTGTGTAGACTCTTCTAATTTTCGGCTTGTAGATACTCACAGATCCTGGTCTTCGTGCGGATCGAAGACTACAGGAGCAAATTGACGAAGGTCTGGTTATTCGAAAAGCCATTCTGGAAGACGAGGCGCATATCGTTCAATTGATTCATTCCCTGACGGGTTCTCGGTGGGATAAACGCAGGATCCAGTCACTTGGTGAAAAGGATGCCGACGCCTTTCTTGTCCTTCTGCACACGGTAGGTCAAATTCTGAACCCTTTCACGACTTCTGATTCACTGCCACCAGACACTGGTCCATTGGCCTTACAACTTTTTTGATACCGCAACTAACGCGGAGTTCCGGCAAAACGCTCAGAGAGTCCTCTTCAAGCTTTCAGAACACTGTGAAAATCTCCCATCCACGTTGTTCATCAAGGGCGTAAAACTTCGCCAACGGAATCCAATCACTGGTGGCGGGTTCGCGGATATATTCCAAGCGAGCCACAATGATACAATCGTTGCTCTCAAGCGTTTGCGGTTCTTCCAGGCTCCTCGAGAACGAAGAAAGTTAATCAAAGTGAGTGCCTTTGATTCGTCGTCATCGGGCTTTGATAAACCCGTCACACCCAGATGTTCAATCAAGAGGCGTTGGTCTGGCAAAGTCTTAACCACCCCCATGTTTTGCCTTTTCTTGGGATAGATGCAGAGACTTTCCCTCCTTATTCGTGCATGGCCTCCTCTTGGATGCCAAATGGCGACATTCTAAAATATTTGGAGAAAACAGGGCCTCTACCGACAGATCAGGCGAGACTGGTAGGCGATTATATCCCTGGAATTTGCGTGCCCCTAATAGACACCTCCATAGATCTTCGAAATTACCTTGGGACTTGAATATCTTCATCAGATGAAGATAGTGCATGGCGATCTCCGTGGTGTGAGTGTTATTGTGTTTTGGAGCATACATAGGTGCACTAAGCTCCTAGTTATAAACCGCTCAGGCCAACATACTAATCGACGATGAGGGACATGCTCGTCTCTCTGATTTTGGATTGGCAGGTTTTGTCGATGTAACCAGAGACATGTCGGCATCGACCAGTCGCATCGGCTCGATGCGCTGGATGGCCCCCGAGTTACTTTTTCCTGAGAAGTTCGGTCTCCGGTTTCGAAGAACACCAGCGACGGATGTATATTCTTTTGGTTGTGTCTGTACAGAGGTTTGTCCTTACAACCCATCCTGTTCAACCCAACTTGACGATGTTGGGATTTATTGCTACTATAGGTTTATACTGGTCAAGCGCCCTTTTACGACTTGATCGATAGTACAGCTATCCTTGAGATCTCACAGGGTCGAAAACCTTCTCGACCTACCCTCGATATGGTATCTGTTTCCGCGGAATTCTGGGATCTTGTTGAGAGCTGTTGGGCAGGGAGCGCACCGGAACGTCCCATCGTCGGACAGATCCTCTGTTCACTGAGACTTTTGGGGTTTTCGGAGTATGTAAAAGCATGTAGTTCGAGAAAACGCGGCCCTTCGACGGAGCGCTTCTCGCTCACCAGGAAGGGAGGCCGGAACTATAGCACTTTCATGTAATTGAATGAATTAGGGTTGTGCGAACCATCGGTGGACGTGTTGGGTCCTCTTGTTTCAGCGAACTCCTGCCCTGCAGAGTTTGGTGTTCGACCTGGTTCGCAAATTTTGAGACCTCGGGTTTGGTGTTGAGAAGAGCAGTATGGAGATCGCGAGGTCGGGACATCTGCCCGACTATCATGTAACGTGCAAATAATCTTGAACTGCAACCAAGGTTCGACACAAAACAGGGATGCATTCTTAAACGTCGGCAAAGCGAGAATGACATTCGCAAAAAAATTGACTAGTTGTCATAACATTCAAGTAGCAGGTAAGCACGATTAATAGACGAACAGACATCTAAGATCCTAGGGCAAACAGAAACCCAATAAATGGAAGTGCTTGTCGGCGAGGCAAGAGAAGGATAACTCACAAGCAGCACTCAGACGGAGAACACGACCTGTGCCCCCGCTGACGACGGATGTAACCAGGTAAAACGGAGCCTGGGGATTGATTCGGCGAGGTCATCCCAAAACTTCTGACTAAGGTCTTGGGGAGGATGTTCCGCTGATTCGGAAATAAAGGGGAGGTCCAAGGTGATAGCTAGCCTATGACAAGACTTGAATGGGAGGCGTCGGAAAAGGGAAAGGAGATTTTGAACGTCCGGACTCTTTATGACCGAATCAACGTGCAGGGATTTGATAGCGAACGAGGAAGCGAGGGATAGAGCGTTGATGCTGGGTAGGTCGCCTTGGATAGAAACGCTTGGACAAGTGTCCCAGCGGGGAACGATGGAAGGAAAGGGGTCTGACGGTATTTGTGGAAAGTGTCGGACGTCGTGTAAGTGCAGTTGTTGGATATTCGGAAAGATCAGCGGTAGGATAGCGGTGTCGAGGACGAAACGAGATAGTTTCAAGTGCTGGAGACTCGGGAAGGAGACTCCTTCAGTGAGGCGCATAAGTCGGTTGTTAGATACGGGGTCAATCGACCCATCAAGGTTTGTGGGTATTGGCCATCCACCGGCGACGAGATTGTGTCCCTGACCGCGGGAAGGGGTGTGACACGCATCCTCCAGCGTTCCCACTTCCAAACTCTCAAGGGTTCCTCTACTCTCCCAAAAAACCTCCATCAAATCTCCCGCCTCGCCTCCATCGAGCTGTACACTCACTTCTCTCAGCCCCTTCATCCTCCTCAGCAAACTCTTCGCTAAACCCTTCCCGTCAATAATCTGTACCTTGCTCAGATTCGAGCACGAAGCTGGTATGACGGTGAGGAGCTTGGGGGAGGTGATGAGGATGAATTCGGCGTTTGTTAAGGTGAGGGAGGAAAGATTAGTGGTATGGGAAAGGAGAGTTGCGAGTGCAGAAGAGAGTGTATAGTCTAGGGTAGCGAAGGCGAAGGTTGTATTTGACGTCGTCGGAGAAAGTTTGATGGCTTTTGGTAGGAGGGCCAGAGACTTCAGCATTCCCGCGCGAACTGGAATAGGGGTCCGGTGTATGTCGTGCCCGACAAAATCTTTTGTCACCGACGGTGAGATGGATGGATTTAGTATGAATCGGCAAAAATCATGAAACTGTCGAGAATCCCGATTGAGAGTCACGTGTGCGACCAAGTGAGGTAGTGCAAGGTCGAAAGCGACTGGCGAGGCCGCTGAGATTTGGCGTAGAGAGGAATTGGGAAGTGATTGGAAGATGGACTCCAGGACATCAAAGTTAAGATCGAGGAGATGCATGATTGCCTCGGTTTGCGTAAAATCAACGGGATGAGACCTGGGCACTTGGCGGGAGGCGACAGCGAGGCGAGTCCGAGTGAAATCAACAAGACTAGGAGGCTGTTGGCTGGCTGGCGCACGGTATGATGCGCGGAAGTGAAACCTCAGGGGACAAACTCCCAAGCGATATTAAATCAGACCGGTGGGTCCAAACTGAAATGCAGGAAGTCGGCGTGTGTGATGGAGAATCCAACTAGGCAGGCGCGTGCGGCGCGTCTGGGACTTGAAAGGAAGGGCGGCGAATAACAAGCCCACGACTACCGCGCATGTTCGCGAGAGCGGTAGACCTTTTTCCACGCATATTCATTGCTGGAACAATGTATCGCAAGGGCAGCGTAATTTCTGGGACAGGGGAGGAAAGAGAAGACAAGTGGGCCACCCTGAGATCCCCCTATTCTAATACTCTCCCATGCGCTGCGACAAGACGTCACAAATCCCGCAAAGATCGTCGGTGGGTCTGTTCCATCGGAAAGTTGCGGGGATGTCAAAAAAGAGGGATATGCACAAGAGCAGATACCGAGTTTTATTTCTCCTGACTGGGGCTAGTCTAACGAGCAACGTTGCGAATCTGACCAACATCGATCAGCGTGCGTCAAGGTTCCGAACAGGATCCCAACGGAGACAGCGGAACAGAAAGGCTCAGGATTCGAGGGGGAACAGAAAACAAGGCTGAGGACCGAAGGATATGCAGCACAGATACAAAGCACAAGTTTTTGCAGATATGAAAGCGCAGACAAAGCAAGTTGTGATTGAAAGGCGCGTCGGCGAAGAAGCGTGCGCGAAAACGTGGGAATTCGGATATTGACACTCCGCCGTTGAGTTCCGGACTTGTGCTTGTCTGGTTCTTATTGCCTCAATTCTACGCCGCTCATCTGCCCCCCCTCATCCCACCCTATTTTTCCTTTTCCTTTCCCCTATTTCCCTTGTCTTTTCTTAATCCTTGGGCACCGAAGCAGCAGCGATGGCAACGCCCCACGTAATAGCTTCATCGTCGCCGCACTCGTCGTCCACGTCGGCTACCGGTAATGGCGTCGTCGGAAACCACTATCGCGTCGGGAAGAAGATCGGGGAGGGGTCCTTCGGTGTTGTCTTTGAAGGTATGTGGCTTGCGCTGGGGATACTTTCCTGGTCGCGGCGGAATGACTTCATTGATTTCATGGCTGTGCGGTAATAGGCACGAATATGTTGACGAGTGAACCCGTCGCCATTAAATTCGTGAGCACCATCGTAATAGTCAGGTTGGAGCAGTCGAAATGACCGCCATTCCATGCAGGAACCCCGAAAATCCGACGCTCCACAACTGCGAGACGAGTACCGGTCGTACCGTACTCTCAATGGAACTGGTGCGTTCTTCCTTTCTACCAGCCCTCTCAGCGCGCTGAACGTTTCGTCTCTCAAACTCACTTATGCCGTCTCCTCCCCTTGCATTTTTCAATCGGGCGCTTATTATGACATGATCTGACCCGCCTCTAGCTGGTGTCCCAAAAGTACTCCACTTTGGTCAAGAGGGCCTGCACAACATACTCGTTATCGACTTGTTAGGTCCTAACTTGGAAGACCTCTTTGATATGTGCGGACGCAAGTTCTCGATCAAGACTGTTTGTCTGGCTGCAATCCAAATGGTGGGTCATCCAGTTTACTTTTTGAGATTTTCTCTCCCGCGAGGATGTTTCATGGTGGCGTGTTGATGCAAAGCCTCGGGGAGTGCGCGTTGATGGTGCTTTGGAGTAATTTCCGAACTGTCCGGTGGTGCACAGATACTCCAAAGCTGTGTCGAGAGCGCTTTCAAGCACAGCTTTGCTCCATCGCGTTAGCCTTGACGACTTTCCAAATCCCCTCCAATTTTGGGATGAGACGAATAGTTTTGATTTCATCTTGGTCTCCTCACCATCATAATGACGTTAACTTACCTACTGTCGCTGACACTCCCTTTACTCTTCACCGCTTCACAGGTCACCCGCGTGCAATCAATCCACGACAAGTCCCTCATATATCGAGATATCAAGCCCGATAACTTCCTTATCGGAGTTCCGGGCACGAAGAACGCTAATACCATTCACATCATTGGTGAGTTCTACTCCGCATTGCATGCACACGTATTCTCTCGTGTTTGCTCCGACTCGTTCAATCTTCTTCCCTTATTCGGTACCTTGACATATTTAGCGTACCGATGGAGATCCATGTCGTGATCGGTATTCTGAGTGGATTCCACGCTGGAGTTGTTGGTTTGAGTCGTGACCCCAAACCTGTTTGCTGGGTGGTCGACTTGTAGGCGCGCACGCGCTTCCACGGCCAGCATCCACTTTCCTTACGTGCCCCCTTGTTACGTTAATCACTCTCATCCGGTTTCCAATTCCCTCTCCTCGCTCGTGGTGGTTTTGGCCAACAATGTCTAACTCTTCGTCGCTGCGTAGATTTTGGCATGGCCAAACATTACCGCGACCCCAAAACCAAACAACACATTCCCTACCGCGAACGCAAATCTCTCTCAGGCACCGCCCGTTACATGTCCATCAACACTCATTTAGGACGAGAGCAGAGTAGAAGAGACGACCTGGAGAGTTTGGGACATGTTTTCATGTATTTCCTGAGGGGTGGGCTACCCTGGCAGGGTCTGAGAGCGGCTACGAACAAACAAAAGTATGAGAAGATTGGGGAGAAGAAGCAGAGCACGCCCATCGAGGAGTTGTGTGAAGGGTTCCCTGGTCAGTTTACCGTTTCTTGTTTTGATGGAGTGGTGAAGTGGTTGATCCTAGGAGGGCGGTGGCTGATGTTGACTGGTCTCTACCGTTATGCTTTGCTAATGTTTTTTTATCCCTGGCCCTTGCAGAACAGTTCGCCATCTATATGAACTATGTTCGGAAGCTTGGCTTTGAAGAACAACCCGATTATGACTTTTTACGGGGACTGTTCAACAAGGTCCTAAAGACCTTGAATGAACCTGATGATGGCGTCTTTGATTGGATGCTTTTGAACGGTGGTAAAGGTTGGGAAGCTGGGGTCCGTCCTTTTGACTCTTTCCTCCATCCACTCTTCCTAATGTTCTATCTAAGAAGACCTCTTCCACCGCTCTGGCGCAAGCGCACGCCCATGCAGCTGCGACACCACAAACACCGCACCGAGAACATCGACATCGTGACCGCGACCGTGATGGTCATCGTCGTATCTCCCGACAACAAGGAGATAGCGCTCCAACACCCCTCATGCTCAGTCCTCAACCAGCACACGTCAAGTCTACTACTCGGCGGCAACCCGCACAAGAAAACACACGGAATGGATCAAGAGGAGATATCAGCGTACAGCCCTTGCCTCCCACTAGTCGACGAGCGAGTCAACAGCAGATCTCGAGATCGGATAGGGAGGGAAGTGCACCATTGGCTGGTCATCCATATGGGACTGCCTCGAGTCCAACACCGTATAGGTCGAATGGGCCGACCAACACACCTTATGGTAGGGGGTCGCCCTCACCACTACCGGGCGCCCTCCCACAGCCCGCTGGTGGATCGCATGGGAATCTGAACGGATCGAATCCCGCGTTGATAGGCGCGGAGCCTTTCAATGGGTACGGAACTCAGGGCAAGCCGCAGACGCATTCGAGAGAGGGGACGATGGGTGGTCCCCAGCCTGGTCATTTGGGCTCGAGAGCGATGGGAGTTTATGATCGCGATCAGATGCATCGGGTTGGTGAGCAGGACGAGGATGCTCACGGGGCAGGGAGGAAGAAAGGTTTCTGGGCTGCCCTATGTTGTCGAGCGTAACCTTGGTGGTTAGGGCGTTTCTGGATTGATTCCTTGCTATTTGGTCTGTATCTTTAACTGCATCTGTTGTTTACTGTTCTCTGGGATGGTGTTTGGAAACTGACTTTGTCATTCATGTATCTTAGGTTGTGCATAGACGGCTCTGACGATTTGATTCATTCACGACTTGTGACGACCCACGCTCATCGATCGCTCTCGCTCGCTCGCTTATCGTACGACCTCCATCTCAGCTTTGTTGCGCGCTACCCCAAACCCCGCCCAACGAGATCTAATGCCACCAGCACCAAGCGTCACTTGTCGATTCCACTCCTTCATCCTTCATCTCTCCAAGCATCAAATTCACTCACAATCATTAAGTATTTCCAAACTGTTGTTTCGTGGACTGCTTGCAGCCTCGGGACTCTCATGATCATCATACCAACTTTTTTTCCGCTGTAACATACACACATCAGGTGTCACTATCTATTTACCTTGCATTGTTCTTAACGTTGACCGTCATTGATTTCTTTCATGCTCATTGTGGCAGGCTGTGTCGCTCGTTCGCTAAAGTATATAATATGACATAGTGCCGAAACTATTGTCTGAGTCTCTGCGACTATTATCTTACAATGAGGGGCTCATCCACCCTCTCCCGGATCGTCAGTCTGTGGTCCATCCGCTCAACATGCAGAGATCTCCACAGCCTGCGTGAGGAATGGCTCGTGTTTCCCTTGCCACGAGAAGCCGGCAGCCTCGAAAGGCAGCATTGCAAGCGAATACTGACCACAGAAATTTCAGATTGCATAAGAAGAGACCCACAGATGTTTCATACCGATATAGTGAAGTCGCGGAACACACAGTTTGATTTGAGGTCAACAGGAAGGCGTATTTCTCCTTCTAGGTAACGCTTCTGAAGGGTTTGCATGCTGGATTCCTTATGCCGCCAAACTGCATGCGCAACATCGTCGTCTGCGTGGAATTTATATGGAGGCGAGTAGAACTGGCGTCGGATGCAAACTTTCGGTATAGTTGGAGATGAGAGCAAGTCCAGTGCTTCACCATCGGCGGAGTCCAGAGTGAGAGAACAGAGTACGACGGAACCACTGGTATAGCTCAACTAAAGCGAGATGCGGGTGTCAGTGGCGAGGGCCGAGTATTAAGGCGAAACTCACTGGAGCCGCGACGGAAAGCTAAACACTGTTTGAGCGGTTGGTGTAGGGGGTAAGTAAGAAGGACATACAGTAACTTCCATCTGGATGGGACGTAAACCAAA
The DNA here is from genome assembly GCA_000697665.1 of Jaapia argillacea MUCL 33604. Taxonomy (NCBI): domain Eukaryota; kingdom Fungi; phylum Basidiomycota; class Agaricomycetes; order Jaapiales; family Jaapiaceae; genus Jaapia; species Jaapia argillacea. The sequence goes on from KL197720.1 coordinate 1,112,158, forward strand.
CATAGTGCCTTGGATAACCACTGGATTCAGCGTCATCCAACCTTCGGATTCATCTTCAATTCCAAGCAAATGTTTATCGTCCAAACGGGCAGTTTGCCGCAATGGAGCAGCTGGACTTGGTTGCAACGAGGGGGCATATATAAAAATCATGGAAAGTCTTCCTTCCCTCAACGAAAATTCCACCTCCCGAAAGTATCGTTGCAATACTCACTGGTAATCTGTGTGGAATATCCCACGGCGAATCCTAGCAACGAGTGAGTACTGGGTCATGAAAGGCGACCCGCTTTCTCTGAAGGTCGGCGGGAGGTAATATTGAGTCGCCGTCATCCCCTTCTTGAGTGTCAGTTGTCGAGGAAGCTCCAGTGAAAATGGGAACGACAAGCGCCCCTGTAGTTTTTCTGGACGATGCTTGGTTGTCGGAGATGATACCAACGGGGAGTTGGATGATGGACTGCTGATCTTGGCAGGCCAAACAGTGGTATGAACATCTAGAATTTTATCGCCATCTAGGATGGTATAATAAGTGGAATCCCAGACTCGACACTCCGCCTAACGGGAGTATAATTAGAAACTTTGGAATTAGACGCGGCCTGTGCAACTCACCCCCACTTCGATAGCCTCGACAGTTTCAGGTTTCGGAAAGCCAACCTCAATCGAACCTGTGATTGCCTCGCCGTCGCGGAAGGTTGGCGATCGAGGAGATGACACTCGACTCAAGACCTTCAGCGTCACAAAGGGTCCAGTGGCATTATCGCCTAGGGTAGCGGTGTGCGCCGACAGGTCCGTCTTGGTTGGCGCAGGGTGCGGAGAATACGGAGGAAGATCAGATTCGCTATCCATAGAAGATAAGAATTGAGGTTGTGGTGGAATGAGCGGATGGGTGAAGTATATATATACCCAGTGGTAAAGAACCAACTGCTTTTCGAGCAGACACTTGGAGATAAGCAAGAACGCGTCAGGGGGGAGAAGAACTGACCATGCACACAAAACTTGATGATCAAAACCCGAGAAAGTAGCGAGCGAGAAGGATCATAGCTTATTTAATGGCTCAAAGGGAAATATCCGAGTCGCTGTTGAGCAGATAGAGGCACATGGAGGAGCGGAAGCACCAAGGAGCTCTACTCAAGACTCCACCATCTGACTTCCAGCCGAGATGGGTTTGGTAAAGATCCGAGGACCTATGGTAATGTGTGAGAATGACATATTTATGGAGGGTCAGATAAGACTCACGGCGCCTATGGCCAACGGCAGGAGAGTGCATTCCGGGGCCATTCCCACATGGTATCTTATAAAGACCCCAGCAGGCCGATACGCAATGTTATCCTTGTAACCATACCTCTTCAGCGGATCACGCACTGTTGGAGAGATAACCCATTGATAATGCCCGCAGGGGTTGTATCTCACTCGTGTGGAGAATATTACTGTAATGTTGAGAACAGGCTGAAAGAACAGCGTCGACGGAAAGGGGAGGAAACGGATACTCATTTATGATGACTTGGAACCTTACTGAAACGACAGGGCTGTATATCGACCTCACCTTGTCAACGTGCGTGCCGATTAGCTCTCAGCGTGAACAAAGCGCTCGCGACCTCTTGTCATACGCTAGAGTAACAAGCTAGTGGATGATTGAGACTTCCTGAAGGTACAGTGAAAATCTACCCCCAACCGGAGCCTCGGAGTATCTCCATGATAACACGGTCGCCAACTAATTGGCAAGGAACCACGATCACTTGCTCTCACACCTCCGGAAAACAATACTTTCAAGAGAGTCGCAGACCAAACTACCCTCACTGCTCACAACGTCCAGCCACGCGACCATCTCCATGCCATCTCCATCCTTTGGAAGCCTGTACGACTTCATGTCCAGGATAAGATTCTGTATCGGATGGCCACAATCGACTCGGAATAGGAGGAAGCGACGAAGATCCGCGGATGCGACGCTGCCCAGAATCATGGTCTTAAGCCGTGGCCAAGAAGGTGAAACGTCTTGGTCGTGGCGGTGATCCTCTCCAGTTTGGAGTACCTCGAGGATAGAGTTCGTCCCTGCAGAATCCAAGGTTAGGTGAAGATCCGTTAATACCGGCGTAGAACGGATGAAATCAGATAGGATAGTTGTGGGCGCATTGTACCGCGGCTCGTGGAGAGCGAATGACTCCAAAGAGGGAAAGTTTGCCATTGTCGAGATGGCCCGAAGTATATCCGGTAGTTCGTCACCGGGGTGAAATAGAGAGAGGGAATGGAGCATTGGAGCATGGAGATCTCTGAAAAACAATGTACCCACGTCACCTCGCAGCGATAGCGTGGTGAGTAAGGGTACTTTGGTTGGGAGCAACGGACTATCCCGAAGGCCAATATCGTCCAAGGTAAGGGTGTGGATGGATGGCATAGCGGCCATCATCCCGGAAAAGGCCAGGGGATGAATGTACAAGGAGTACCCTCGGATCGTGAATTCGGTGATGGCTCCGAGGGGAAGACGGGGGCCTCTCTTTCCGATAATGTCATACGAGACGGTCACTGTCAACGAAACCAGACGAGGTGCACCTCCGGCGAAAATACGATGCTTGGGTCTAAATGCCCTACTCGGATCTTCGATTTGAAGGTGCTCCAGGGCTGGAACGCTGACATTGCGGAGGTGATCGAAAATTACGACTGCGCTCACTTGATCTTCAATCTCGAAGGACATTGCTGTGAGCCTGACCATATGAGGACCGATATGCTCGAATATCTGCTCAACATATGCCTCACCGGCATCTTCGCAATAACTGTCACAGTAAGGCATGCAGTGAAACATGACTTGCATCGGGAGGAGAGCAGACCTTTGCAGGAATGGTCGGAGGTAGTCGAGGGAAGGGACCTGGCATTTCTTTGAACGATGGTGGCCAACGGGAATGACGATTGACGTCCACAGCGTCGATGTGTGGACCGCCACCTCACGGAAACGCCGTGAAACGAGGCACACGGCACTCCTAGAAGAGAAGTCCAAGTTTTCCAACAATCGACGCCCAGCGATGGGATGACAACTGGGAATGACGTTGCCGGCGCCGAACTCGAATATACTCGAGAGAAGTTCGGCTGGGATTCGATCGATACATGGTGGGTGGTTGGGATTGGATTCCATTGTCAGGGACTATCCTAGGGTAGGATATATCAAGAGTTGAATGAGGTTCAAAGGACAATACTCACCAGCCTACACAATCAACTGGCCAGAGATGAGGTAGCTATGGGTCTTTATAAAAGTTGTCACACGGACATCCGAAATGTCGAAATCGCAAATTAGAGTTTTTCCAGTGCCTGTGCGACCCTTGCTTCCGCTGGACCCGATGTTCGCTCAGAAACGACTGACGGTTGGCGGGAAGGTCTTAGCAACAACCTGCAACAACTTCCATGACATCCCTGGGACTAGGCATTCTGGCCTTTCATCTCTCGTAGCCAGCGACCATTTATCTAATATTTATCGCACCCTCCTGGGTTCCCACCACTTTCTCTCCTGTTCCATTTCCTTGAGACCTCGAGGCTAGCACTCATCATACACTCGTTTGGCGTCGTTATCTTCCCAGACTACCTTTTCTGTCCGACCATATCTTGGGTTCTCGCATGCTTGGACAAAGAATCCTCGAACTACGTGAGGAGAACCTCGAAGATGAGACTTACTCCCATAGCTCTGGTAGCTTGAATCTTGGGTTGGTTAAGTGGTCGGGAGGGCTGAATACGGACCGGGTCAAACCGCGGGTTGGTTTGACGGTGAAAACCGACAATATCCCACGGAGAGTCAGTGTGTTTCATCCGTGTTCCTCCATTGTCATCCCCCTAATTGGCAAGCGCTTCCAGCTACGAAAGGATACCCTTGAATCCGGGATACCATTTGATAAACGCTTGTCGGTGACTGTTTAGTGAGTCCTCCATGATCTCGTTTGCATATAGGACTGAAGCCTTCGTGATCCACCAGCACTCCAAACACCAGCCATACTTTTGGCATTCCGAATCCAGCAAGTAGGAAACGGGCCCCCCAAAACGTTTTTCGCGTGTCTGACTCTCCCCATCTGCGAGAGTTGCGAGAATTTCAACACGAGCGCGCATATGAACTGTTGACCACCTCCTTCTCGCGTGCTTTATCCTTACTCCCAACCTCCCGAGAGTTGCAAATACGCACACTTGATCGAGCGAGGCTATGCCTTCGCGTCTACGCCAGAGATGTCCATGGCACAACGAGGGAGATACGCGCCAGGTTGGAGAGGGATGTCATCGAGCCTGAAGTCACCCACGAACTCCAAGTCGCGCGTTGGATGGGGGAGAAAAGATACCAGCTTCTCCAAGGTCTTGAAGTCGCTGTTGCACAGCGAGTCGAGAAACTGCAAGGCGGCCTGACGATATCTTGGGAGAAAGATTCGGGGACAACGGGAGGCACCAAGGATGTTGCTTCACGACGCCGTGCAAACCTGCAATTGTTCTTTGAAAAATCGCCTACCAAAGTGACATCGCTTGTGCGTGGCCAAACACGGTCGCCTGATCGAGTTACCTATTCCTTCCCCGATTTCCCTTCGCATCGCAACAGGTCTGCAATGCGCCTCAGGCCGATGTATCTCACCGTCCCATCTTTCCAATTAACCCTCCCACCACTGAGCTCCAAGTTCGTCCCAGTTTCTCCCCAGTGTTCGGGTTTGAGCTCCGGATCCGAGGAATGTGAAGAAGAGGCAGGCTCCTCGAGAATCGACACTCCTCCACTTTCGCGGAGTAGATCGTCTTCCGAGTCTACTGTTGGAGTCTGCTCGATATTCTCAGATGGTATACCCAATGTCGATGAAGTGATAAACATCGCTCAGGATGTTCCCGCGGTACCCTCGGACCACCAACGACCCGATTTGTCCGACATACTCAACACAGATTCCAGGAGGATCATCCCTGAGTATGCCTGGAAGCTTTTCGGCAAATTGGAATCAATATCGGCTCAAGTCCCTCTACGAACGTCTGCATCCCTCCCAGTTCTCCGCCCTTCGCGGTTTCCTCAGGACCTTACCCCAATCTCCCCTCCAAGATTGCGAGACATGTCGGCGAAGGATTCGAAACATTTACGACGCAGAAGCTCTTGTTTCTCATTTTCAGGGCCTCTCGCCGTTTATGTGGCTCCCCCATCCATGGTATCTGTGCAGGTACCAACTTCTCGCAGACGAAGTACCTTGGGTTCGGATCAAGCTCCCACGCTCAAGAGGGCACGGTCGGTTTCACATCGGGGCATGCTGCCGCGTATTTTGGAATCGCAGCCTTCGGATGGAGTTCGACCTCGGGATAGCCAACAACATCGGCCAGTCATTCAAGAGATGCCGGTTGGCGGCATGTGTGATGTCCAGGGTCGCGAAGTCATTTTGAAGGTTCGGAGAGGTGGAATGGCTAGTTCTCACAATCTTAGCAAGGATATGCCGAGCGCCAAACTTTCGTCGACCGACAACGTCTCCAGTACCGATCCTTCTTCCCCAAGGCTCCTTAGGAAAGGAAGCTGGACTTCAGCTTTGAAGAGGCGTCTCAATATGTGGCGTCGGCAACGGAATGCGTCCTCGTAGAGCCTGTTTTAAGTTAACCTCCTGTCGAGCTGGATTCTTGACAGCCCATCTCGGTTCTCCTGTACTTACTTATTGTCACATGTATAGATATCGTGTCTGCGCTCAATCGTCGCTGTTCGTCTCCTCACCCGAATTGTAGGATGTAACTTGATTTCAGGCCACTCACGCCGGCCGCCGCGTTGGTAAGTTTAACTGCTCCCGCTGGACATGGCCACACGTTTCCTTCCAAGATCCCAACTTCGAGCTCAGATTGCACCCTAAATATCTGCGCCGCAGGACTTGTGACGGGATGACCTGATGATCTTTATGATACCATCCAGTCACCCTCTTTGAGGTGAGAATTTTACAAACCTATTCAGGCTCGAGAAAGGGGAACTAGCGGCCGTTCAGCGTTGCCTTTGTGAATTGTAGACTCTTTACAGCAGTGTCCAATTCGTCACCTCCGCAGGGTTTGTGGGCTCACATGTCAGCACGGCCCAGAGTCGGGACGGTGACTTCAGAGAAGCTATTGCCGTCGATCAGCCTTATGGCTAAGTTATGGGTTCTCAAGTTACAGCATGCATTTGTCGTCCAATCCGAGAACCAACTCTTGACTTGCATCCAGCGCGATGCCTCATCGAAAAGCCAAACTTGAGGTACGTTGAAGATCATCGAGTGGTCTAAGAAAAGCTGATCAAAGCTAATCCAGGCTTCCAAAACTTCCCTCGCCATCGATTTTTTAGTTGTCGGTGCCGGAATCGCTGGACTATCATGTGCGATTGCCTTGTCACGCGTAGGACACCGAGTTGTCGTCGTCGAGAAGGACGATGGTACACCGCAGGCTTGTCATAATCAAATTCAGGTCGACATACCCTCACCCCAGATCTAGCTCAGCAGTGGCATCAAGGTACCTCCCAACATGTCCAAGATCCTGATAGATTGGGGGTTGGAACCTGCGTTGAAAAGCTTAGCACTCTCCTCGCACCATATGACTATACTCTCATGTGAGTTGCCCAACTCGCAGGTGTTATTGGTCGGATATGTTTAGTGATGGTGGACACAGACACCAAGGGTGACATCGCCCACTCGGTCGTTTGGGAGAGAGAGCTTCTGGAGGAAGGTGGCGGAGAGTTCTTGTTGGTGCACGTAAGTATTACGCTTCCTGTTGTAGTCCTGTGCTAACAATCTGATCTCCTTCCAGCATGCTGAGTTGCGGGATCTCCTCAAGACGAAGGCCTTGTCTCTCGGGGTTTGCATCAAATACAACTCAAAGGTGGCCTCTGTTGATTCAGAAAGCCCCAAATCCGCTTCTCGCCCTTCCCTGAAGCTCACCTCCGGAGAAGTGCTTGATGCTGATGTCATAATCGGCGCTGGAGGCCGTCTCAGTGGGATCAGAGAACAAGTGCTTCATCAACATGATCCATTAAACCCGACTGGAGTCGTCATGCTTGGGTGAGTTATTCGAACCGTCACTTGAGGGTTAAGTTCGCTGAAATATCGTCTTAGGACATCAATTCCTCAATCGCTCATTTCGCAGGAGCCTAATCTCCACCTCTTCTCTCGAGCGTGCAGTGAGGTGGGACTTTCCCTTGAAGTTGGTTGTCACTTCCAACACCGTTGCTCATCGACTACTAGCAAACAATGTTATATTTTTATGGTGATAGGTTCGGCGCAATTGTGTATCCGTTAGTGAGTGGATACTAGTTCGTCTTTTTCTCATTTGTTTAACCCCAGTGAATCCAGGGTGGAAACAAGGAACTGGCTCTGTCGATCTACGTGCGAGAAGATGGTTCTTTCACCTCTTCTAGGAAATATGATCTTAATACAGTCACCGTGGAGAGGGCCCTAAAAGTTATGGGAACCTGCGATCCTAGGTATGGCAACTGATCCCCCCAGCTCCTATATATTGATACTCTCACTTCAGATTGTATCAACTTGCGCGACTTGCTGGCCCTCCCAACACTCCAATTGTGCCAATAACTGCCTTTGAGTCACCATCTATTGCCGATTGGTTACACCCTACAGCACCCATTGTGATCTTAGGCGATGCAGCGCATCCCATGATGGTGTGTGCATTCCTAGTATTTCTCTATATGTTTCTCTACTGGACTGAATGGATACCGCTGCGGTCTTAGGTTGGTGCCATGTACCCCCCTAGCCTCGCAGTTGAGGACGCCGTCTGCCTGGCCGAAATCTTCTCACATTTATCCCGTCACGACCAAATTCGGTTCTTCCTCGATGGCTTTCAAGAGATCCGACAACCTCGTTGTCAGCGTGTCGAGAAAGCGGAGCACTTTTTCCTCAATCAGCTCCTTTTCCCTATTGCCCCGAGCGCAGATGGCGTAACTCAAATATCACCCCCTGGTCTGGAGGAGTTATTGGAGATATTTGCATACGAGGCCACGGATGATGCAAATAATTGGTGGGTGGAATGGGGGCTATTGAGGGAAAGAGCAAAGGCTTTGGAAAAGGACGACGACCACGCGAACTAAGTATAGGGAGTAAGATGTGTTCCATATGGTATCGGGCCGTCACGGATACAAGTGCAACAATTCAGCTCATGTACGATGCGATGAAGCTTCATGATGACCTTGAACGCGACATACTCTATATATCTCACTGGGAATCCGTTAATCTACCCAGATAGGATCGACGTGGAACTCTGGCCCCGGGACATAGCTCCCTCCCTCCAGTCCCTCTGCTTCCATCCTAATCTTGACTGACCTGTGCACTCGCAATCCTTGGCGGTGTTGCTTCCGAATGATCCTCGGTTTCCCCATGTTCACCCTGCGCCCACGATGAATCGAAGATTAGCAAGTCAAAACCGAACCCAAATTCATCAAGATGATTTCTGTTGAAAACTGAACTCACGAGAATTGGGCAGCCCAAGAATGATCGTCATGTTGGAATCTCTGCTTCATCGGGAGGAGTTCCAAAATCCACCAACCCTTATTCATCGCCAACTGATCATAGATGGGACTCAACGCATCATACAAATCCTCTTCCTCCTCATTCACGGTCAATTTGATTCCAAAGCCAATAACGCCCATGTTGACGAAAGGTTTCTCCATCATCTTGGGATAATCCTTCACGGCGAATGGTCGTTCGATGGTGGTGATAGGTGGAGATCGTTCTTTGATGGTTGGGTATAGGGATGTTGGATCGAGACCGACAGAGTAGAGTTGGTCGGCATGGAACATGATGCCGGTGTTGCAGAGGAAGCATTGACGTATCATCCATCGCAAGGGGATACGGGCGAGACTGTGGCGTGTGCCATTGAGAACTGAACCACCGCCCACATCTGAGAAGAAAGACCGATGAGAACGGTTATTCAATACTGTAGAGGTGTAGAGGCGTTCGTCCTTACCACAATGCGCTCCTGAATGGCCCAATCAGTGGGATACTATGAGAGTAGTACGTGTTAGACTCACCAGCGAACCAAACTTCCAACACATCCGTTTCCAGGGAATGATGCGAATACCGCTTCTCCAACTCTTTCGTATGAAGTTTTGCTTCTTTATCCTTTTCCTTGCTTTTGTGATGGGAACTTGAATGGTGATGACGGTGTTTCTTGCGATGAGTGGATTTAGGCATATCACCGGGTTGAGTGCCCAACTGTTGTTCTTCCGGTGACGGTACATTCCAACTATCCAGTTAAAAGAGTGGGAACGCAGTTAGATACGAGCCGGGGAGGTGAGGGGCAAGCGTACGCATTGTGCTTGAACTTTGCACGGTGCTCGTCTAGTGCGAGAGCGTGCCTGAAATACCTGACGGCAGTATTCGAGGTTGTGAAGGGTAATGTGCGTGGAATCAAGCCCACTGAACAGACGGTATCCCTTATCCACGAGAATCAAGGTCAGTCAGGTGAGAATGAGCGAAGAAGAATGAAGTGATGGTGATCTCACCAAACACCAAGGAACTCGATTTCCACGTCGACCGAGAAGGCTTTCTTGAAAGCGGTACTCTGTTTCCAACCCTGTTCGTCCGTCTCGGTATACATCTACGATATGAGGCAGGGTGAATGCCGGGAATATAAGGGTCGAACAAATATGGGAAACCAATAGTACCTTGTAAGCGAAAGGAACTTGTTGATGGTTACATGCGGGAAGAAGCCCGACCTAGTATAGATTGGTCAGAGCACGAGATACGAAGAGTGTAAAACCGATGATACTTTGTGGATCATACCGGCGAGCGCGCGGGCTGTATATGCTCCTCGCGAGAATCCGAAGATGGAGATCTTGTCACCGTGCTGGTCTACCGAACAGGTTTAGTTGATCAAACACGTTTATACTAATATGAATGAGATACGCACAATTCTGCATCAGAAACTCGTAGCCATCTGGTTGGGCGGCAATGAGTTGTGGCTTAGAACACGTAAAGCAGAATGTACCAACCCATGAGGTGAGCGTGAAGATTCCACGCAATCATCATATCCATTGTTTTTGAGATGTTGGAAAAGAATGGGGTGGCGATCTGTGGGGTTGTATATGTTCCGATACCAGCCTGTGGATTGTGATGTCTAAGCAACTCGCTTCAACGGAAAGGTAGATGGTATGAACCTGATAATAGACAATCTGTTCGTTTCTGTTGTCCTTCTTCAACAAGGAGAAGAATTCGACAATATTGGAGTTCTGCGCCGGGGGTTAGACGTCAGGCGCGTAAGTTTCAAATGGGCGCAATGGACTCACGTCTGTGTCGAACTGGTCTCCGGTTCCATCAAAACAAAGGACGACGGATCGATGTTCGTGAGAGGGAGGAACTGTGTCATGTTCACCGAAGAGACTAGGCGTGGATGCACCTGGAGTGTATTCGCCTGGAGTTGTGATAGCAGATACGGGGGTGGAGGGAACGGTCAGCCCATCGCATGGGTTGATGAATAGCTGTTCTGAGCTAGAGCTCGAAGAGGTGGCGGTACTGGAACGCGACCCTGGAGTGCCAATCGTGTCCATCTCAACTTCTTGAGAGATGGCGTTTGCCAAGATACCAAGCAACTTGGTGGGTGCAAGGGAAGAAACACAAGGTCTGACAAGGTTCGTCGGGGTAAGAAAGGCTGTGCCGCGTCGGCGATTTATACTCTGCGAAGGGTAATTGATGAGGTGGGGAAGATGTCGGTTAAAGACGACGCTCCTCTCCTCGGTTCAAGAACCGAACAGCAATGGAGAAACAATAATATCCTTTGGGAACAGGACTCCCATATATATTGCGAGCAACGACTCTGAGCTGCCAGTGAGTATTCGGGGATGAGATCGATGCAAAATCCACCGCATCCGCGACAGGAAGGTTTGCAAATTGCTCTAAGACCCTGGCCACGCGACGCAGGCGAGTCTAATTTATGCAAGGCACACAGCGGTCAGAAGACGTGCCAGGTCGAGATAGGCACGCCAAATATTGAGCCTGAGGTATGTCCGGCGTTGAACTCGAGCATATCGCAGCGATGAGCGGAGACAATTAATTGAAGGGAACTCCGAGGGTGCTTCTTCGTACGGAAGATAAACGCCCCAGGAGCTGCCGGCAATAGACGGCAATCCCTCGTCCAGTCGCGCTTACAAGCACAGACAATTCGATCCGCTGCTGGGACCACCCGAATCCACCCTTGGCACCTGCGTCTATTGTGTCTCTCTTTCAAAAACTATCTAGTCGATGGCGCAAAGTCTGGTAAATTTCGCGACTTTACCGTCTGTTGGTGTCAATTAGCAGGGTGCCCGGTGCCGCAATGCCGAAGATGTCCTGACACACATCCCCAGACTGTGGAATTTAAGAATTACACAACAGGAGCGATACTGTCGGCCGTCTGCTATCTTTATAGTCCAATGACATGGCCAGCGATACTTTTTACCCTAGCTTCCTTGCTTGCCTGCACGAGGCTATCTAGCTTTATCTTGGTGGTACACGCCCAAGATACGTCTTCGAAAGCGCCCACTCCTTGAGGCTCACTCTCGAGCCAAGTCTGGTGCTACGCGATGGCAGCCTCGGACATCGACGAAAAGGACTCCAAGGATTTAGTGGACGATAATGCGGTCCTCGTGGAATCACTGGATACTCAGGTGAAGACCGGACCCAAACCTGATATCCGCCTTGATACCGGAAATGAAAGGGCCATTTTCAGAGAGAAGTGGTGGCAAGTCTGGTATGTCGCATCCAGTGTATCCGTCAATCATCGTGCTGACTGGTGTCACGTACAGGAGACCAAAGAACCCGCCGCCACCTCCTCCCAAGTCTCTTGATGATGCACCAGTGAATACGATTATTCCATCTCCTTGCTTGTACTGTGTTGACCCCTCTCCCAGCTTATCCCTCTCGTCAATGCATCCATACTGTCCACTCTGACATACACTTGGATCACCCAAATAATGGTAAGCCTCACTAGTCCAAGGAGCCGTTTATTGGTCTAATCCATCGTCCATTAGGTGTTAGGGTATCAACGAACCCTTCAAGCCACCGATCTCTGGAAGATGGATAAATCCAGAGAGGCCGAAACATTGTCTACCAAACTTGATCGAGCTTGGGACAGGCGCGTTAGAGAGGCCAATGATTGGAATACTCGCTTGGCAGCTGGTCAAATCAAACCAAGTGTTTTCAAGAGGACTAAGTGGGCTGTCAGAGCTGCAGTGGGACGAGGGCGTTTCCACGATCGAATGGCTACTTTATCTCAGCAGTGGAAGGACGTCGATGGGAGGAAACATGCCAGTCTTGCATGGGCACTCAACGATACCTTCGGCTGGTCCTTCTGGTGTGCTGGTGTTTTCAAGGTACACTTTCTTGATTTGATCGTGCACTACACACAAATTGATCCTTGCATCGCCAGATTTTTGGAGATACATCCCAGCTGATGGGACCCCTGCTCGTCAAGGTACATACGCATGATTATTTTTATGAAATGCGCCCTTATCCCAGATCGGTAGGCCATCATCAACTTTGGAAAAGCCCATTACGCTGCCCAACACGGCGCCGGCACGAAAGCTCCTAACATTGGCGAAGGAGTCGCCATGGCTATCGGCCTTTTCTGTATCACAGTCATGGCGAGCGTCTTTCAGCATCAAGTGAGTTTTTATTACTAGTTTCGGCGAACGTTTTGATTGAGAACATGTCTCAGTTCTTTTGGCGCTCGATGACCACGGGTGTACTCGCGAGAGCAGCTCTGACGGCTTCGATATACGAGAGGGGCGTTAAACTCACAGGGAAGGCTCGCGTGCAGCTACCGAATGCTGCATTGGTGAACCATATATCGACTGATGTGAGTCGTCATCCTTTCAATCCATGTATGCATGGTCTTGAATCTGCTATAGGTTAGCCGCATCGACGCTGCTGCTCAGTGGTTTGTAAGCACCTTGTTAATTCCTTGAGTGTACGGGATGCTAAACATTAGCTCTCCCTTATTTCAGCACGCAGGTAAGCTTCATTGACAATTTATTTAGGGTCGCTACACATCTTGACTTTTCTACAGCTTGGACCGCTCCTATACAAGTCTCAGTTTGCCTCATTATTCTTTTGACACAGGAATGTTTCGCCCCATCTACGTCTTATACCTCATCCTGATTCATCTTTATACAGCTGGGTCCTTCGGCCTTGGCAGGCTTCTCCTTGTTCTTGTTGGTAGCTCCCATCCAGGAACGAGTCATGGCGTATCAATTCCATGTCCGAAAACATTCGATGAAGTGGACTGATCAACGAGCGCAAGTTCTCTTGGAGATTCTTGGTTTGTTCACCCCCCTATTACGCCAAGAGAGCCGTTTGATCTCACTATACCATCCAGGAGCGATGCGCGTCGTGAAATATTTCACGTATGAGGTTCCTTTCTTGCAACGTATGTGTTCTTTGCCCTTGTGATTCCGTAAGACAAGTAAGTGTTGATGCCTTCTCCAGGAATTTTCAACCTTCGCAAGATAGAGCTGCGTAACATCAGAAAGATCCAGTTTGCTCGATCTGCGAAGTTCGTTTGTCGCATTTCATCCATGAAGACCTGACCTAACACCTGCTCGTGAACAGCATCGCGTTTGCCTTTTCGGTCCCCGTGCTTGCGGCAACTCTTGCATTCTTGGCCTACACACTCACGGCGCATTCTTTCGATGAAGCAATCATATTCTCGTCTCTCAGTCTTTTCCAAGTATGTTGTTCAAGTCGAGTATCAGCTTAAAATTACTCAACCGTCCTACCCAGCTTTTGCGTCAACCTCTCATGTTGCTACCCCGAGCGTTGACCGCCATCTCCGATGGTCAAAGTGCTTTGTCGCGACTCGCCGTGGTCTTCCAGGCCGAGATGCGCACGGATGATGCCATCGTCATCGACCCAAGCCAGAAACTTGCCGTGAAAGTTGACAAGGCTGCTTTTGAGTGGGAAGAAAGCAGTTCGGAAGGTGATACCCGGAAATCCGGAAAGACATCTCAGAAGGCCAAAAAAGAGGCCACTCCAATAACTGGCGGGGCACATCCATTCCAGGTCAAAGATATCACTCTCGCCATCCCACGTGGTAGCCTTGTCGCTATCGTTGGTTCGGTGGGCAGTGGAAAGGTGCGTACCATTCATACTTTCCTTATATGTATTGCGATCGTATCTAACTGCCTTCTAGTCAAGCTTGTTGCAAGGATTAATAGGCGAAATGAGACAGGTTAGCGGTGATCGTGTGGTGTTCGGAGGTCGAGTAGCGTACTGTCCGCAGACTGCTTGGATCCAGAACGCAACTCTAGTGCGTGATAATTGCCCTGAAGTTTGTGTAATAGCCGGTTTTAATCTCATTCATATCATCGACAGAAAGACAATGTACTCTTTGGTCAACCTTTCGACGAGGAGAGGTACTGGGCTGCCGTTGAAAAGGCCTGCCTCCTCCCGGATCTTCAGGTTTTACCTGACGGTGACCTAACCGAAGTAAGTGACTTGATCTTATCGGCTCTTTTTCGTTATTGAAGCATCGAAAGATTGGTGAAAAAGGTATCAACCTGAGTGGAGGCCAGAAGCAACGTGTAAGATCAACCAACAACCCGTGTACGACTGATGCTAATTTCGTGACCGGTAGGTCAACATTGCAAGAGCCCTATACTTTGATGCGGACATCGTTATCTTTGACGATCCTTTATCCGCTGGTAAGTCTGTCTCTCCAACTTCCACAACGTTCTTAACTTGTCATCAGTCGATGCCCATGTGGGCAAGGCCTTATTCGAAGATGCCATCCTAGGCACTTTGAGATCACGGGGGAAAACCGTGATCTTGGCGACTCATGCTCTCCACTTCTTGTCCCGATGTGACTATGTCTACACCCTCAGCAGCGGGAGCATCGCCGAGGAAGGATCGTATCAAGAGCTAGTTGATCGCGGCGGAGAGTTTGCTCGTCTTATCAAAGAGTTTGGCGGTAGAGCTGATCAGGAGGCCGAGGATGATATCGATGATATCCCCCTTTCCGATTCAAAGGCGATTGATCAGGCCAAAATGCGCTCTTCCGAGGCGACGCGGCTTGGGCAAGGTACGGGAAAGCTAGAAGGACGTCTAATCGTCGCGGAGAAACGTACAACGGGAGGAATGTCACTGAAAGGTTCGTCCCGTCGAAATTCTCGCCGCATAGAGCTCAACATAGATCCCATTGCGACAGTATACTGGGCTTATATCAAGGCCGGCAGAAGCTGGCTTACCGGAATTCCGATTGTTCTCTGTGCCTTGATCATGCAAGGCAGTCAAGTCATGAATTCGTATACCCTTGTCTGGTGGCAAGAAAAGTAAGCAAGTCAGTTTCGGGCGGATTGGCATTGACGACTTCTTCTTCAGTGGCTTGGACAAACCGATGGCATTCTACCAGATATTATACGCTTGTCTGGGCATATCTCAAGCCGTTTTCACTTTTGCACTGTAAGTATCGATGCATTGGACCGTTGGGCACCATCGTTCATCCCTGTCTCAGCGGCATTGCCATGGACATTATGTCATTCTTCATATCGGAAAATCTCCACCACGACGCCTTGCAAAATATATTTTCAGCTCCAATGTCATTTTTTGATACAACGGTAAGCTGGCAGTTATTGACTCTCATATGATCTTACCCCCTTCCTCCTGTAGCCAACAGGTCGTATCCTCACCATTTTTGGGAAAGACATCGATAGTGAGACCTATTCCAGCGTATTAGTATTCCATAATAACCCTCTTGTGTTTGACAGCCATCGACAACCAGCTTCCAGGTGAGAACGCTCACTTCTATGCCACTTACAAGAGCTAACTGGTTTGTCAGTATCCATGAGGATGCGTGAGTCCGTAGAAGTTCCCCATCGATCCTCTACTGACCCCTACAAGTGGTTTTGACTGTTGCCAACGTTCTCGGGGCCGTCATCATCATCACCGTGATGGAAAAGTACTTTATCATAGCTGCGCTCGTTGTCGGGGTCTGGTACAGTTATTTCGCAGCCTTCTATCGGGCCAGTTCCCGTGAAGTGAAGCGTCTAGGTATGATCTCCCCCTGTCAATATGCATAATGCTTTAATGGTGTCATATCAGATGCAATGCTGCGATCCCTGCTCTATGCTCATTTCGCGGAGTCGTTGACGGGCTTACCGACGATTCGGAGCTATGGGGAGATTCCTCGGTTTTTACGGGACAACAAGTATTATGTCGACCTGGAAGATCGGGCACTCTACTTGACGGTCACGAACCAGAGGTACTTGGTTGTTGATGTTTAAAGAGTGTGTTTGCATCGCTGACGACTTGCAGGTGGTTGGCCATAAGACTTGACTTTTGTGGTGCTTGGATGACTTTCTTCGTACGATTCTCTCCTTTCAAGACAACCTGAAATATCATTGATCCTGCTGAGTCTTTAGGTTGCCATATTTGCGGTTGTCGGAGTGTCAGGAATCAATCCTGCGCAAATTGGCCTCGTACTCACTTATACTAGTAAGCACCTCCTGCGCTTCGAAAGTAAAAGGGGGCTCACAGCACACCAGCATCCCTCACGCAATTGTGTGGTATGCTAACACGGCAGTACGCCGAAGTGGAGGTGAGTTAAACACTGCCGAAATCGCTCCTTTCTCACCCCTTTGTTCTAGAACTACATGAACTCCGTTGAAAGAGGTACAGTCCTTCACATTTACCTTTTCAACGCGATGACTCATTCCTTGAAAGTCGTCCACTATAGCGAAGGTGACCATATTGACAAGGAAGCTCCGCATGAGATACCTGACTGCAAGCCCCCTTCGCTTTGGCCTGCGCGCGGCGCTGTCGATTTTCGGGATGTTAGGATGAGTTACAGAAAGGGCCTTCCGGAGGTTCTTAAAGGCATATCGTTGTCGATTCAAGGGGGGCAGAAGATTGGTATCGTTGGAAGGTCCGTGGAATACGTTTCACCTTCTGAAATAAACTGAACTCCTTCCCCAAATTCCATAGGACTGGAGCTGGAAAGTCGTCCCTCATGCTTGCGCTGTTCCGCATTGTTGAGCTCTCCGCTGGCTCTATCGTAGTCGATGGGTATGTACAGAATTCTCGCAAGGCTTTATTCGCTGACGATTCATAGGATTGATATTTCTACCCTTGGCCTCAAGGACTTACGTTCTAAGATCGCAATAATATCACAAGACGTACGTTCGTCCCTGGAATGACTTGCCAACAGCGGAAACACTAATACTATCATCACTCAGCCCCTTCTGTTTAGTGGTGAGTAGAATCCGGGTTTGTTCCAGAACTACTGCTCAGCTCCCTCGTAGGAACTATCCGCTCAAATCTCGATCCATTCTCGCAGTACGAGGATGCTCGGTTATGGTCGGCGCTCTCTCGGTCATTTTTGGTAGCCCCAGCAGCCGCTGGGAAACAATCGACCTCCTCTTCCGAGCCACATTCCGGGGCCAGCACCCCTACCGCCCGGTTCTCATTGGAGACGGTCATTGAAAGCGAAGGCGCCAATCTCAGTGTTGGGGAAAGATCTTTGCTGAGCTTGGCCCGAGCGTTGGTCAAGGACAGTCGCATCGTTGTATTGGATGAAGCCACGTAGGTCCTCCTAATAGTTGTAGAATCACCAGCTCGGCATTGACTTGACCGATAGGGCGTCCGTTGACCTAGAGACGGATAGCAAGATTCAGGAAACTATCAAGAGTCAGTTCGGGGATCGTACACTGCTATGCATCGCTCGTAAGCTATTCCTATTCTTATGGCCCCGCGAGGCAAGATTGAGCGCGATTTAGACCGTCTCCGAACGATTATTTCCTATGATCGGATCCTCGTCCTTGATGCCGGTCTCATCTCGGTGAGTGTTGGCCCCCACATAGGTACGACTTGCACTAACCGGCATGCTTTGAAGGAATTCGACACTCCATTGAATCTGTTTACAAAGCCGGATAGTATATTCCGTGGAATGTGCGAGCATAGTAACATAACACTAGAAGAGATTCAGAAAGCAACCCGTGCTTGACGCCCATTTTGTTCTTAGAGTACTCTAGACAACCTTTATACCGATACAAATGGTGGAAATATGTGCTATGACAGATGAAATGCTAAAAAGATACGGAACACAACGACAGTTACCGATATACATAGGATATTCAATACACAGCGAGACTAGAACTGGGTGGTAGGAGGATATTGTGTTTGTGGATTCGACAGTTGCTGCTGCTTCTGCTGCTGGAGTTGACCCATCCAGCTGAAGCCTGTGGGACCTGCATCAGTGGTGCAATTATGCAGGAGTATTTCGTCACGCACCTGGCAGGGGTTCCATCCAATCGTTCGACGCCAAAGCTTGCATTTGGTTGAGTAGCTCATCGTCGTATGGAAGGGGCGGTTGGAAAAAGTCCGACATGCCCAATGCATTCACATCAAACTCCGGATGTGAGCCAAAGGGATCAACGCCCATGCCCATCGGTGCGAACTGGTCAAAAGATACTGATTCGTGAGATGGTGGAGGGGATAGCGAATACGAGGAAGAAGGTGAAGAATGGTTGAAAGGCTCGGGGAAATTCTCCAGATCCGGATTCGCCCCAATAGTGGGCCCCTGTCTGGTAGCCGGCGGCTGCGGTGATGAACTTCGCTTGGTCGATGAACGTTCGACGACGGCTAGTGGAGTGTTGAGCAAGCCCTTAAGGAAACGAGCGTAGAGCTTGGGACCATGGCGGGTGTCAATCGAAACCTCAGGAGAGCCCAATAGATCGATGACTTTCTGAACCAGGTTTCGGATACCGACACGTTGCTCAACCGTGAGATACTGGGCAAACTTGGGTTGTAACAGCTACATAGATGGATGAGGGAAGTGATCTTTTAGCGAGACTATACTGAATTACCTTCACAAGGAAAGCAGATGCGAAAGTGACGAAGACGCTCTGGGCTTCTGGGCCGTGACGCAAGTATATTCCTAGAAGAAATCAACGTATGAACGACTGATAAATAATCTGAAAGCCATACTTTGGCTGGGCACTCCGATATCATCCACAAAGGCGTTGACAACATCCGAGGCAGCTCGGAGGCACTGTAATAAAAACGGGATAAGGATCTTGGCGTTTATAAAATGGATAACGAATGTCCATACCCTCATCAAAAAGGGGTTCTCGTCAATTTGGCTCTTCCCAAAAGCGTGCTGGAACCCGAACGACAACGCGACCAACCGGGCATAGCTATAAGCCAACTTCAAAAGCCCAGTTCGGAAACGATTCTGAGGATCGCTCAGGTCCGTCTTCTCGAGGCGAGCAAACCACTTGTCGCCCAATTGCTTCAACTCATCGTCTGTTGAAGTCGCTAACGCTTCGAAATCAACCACCTATGTTTCGTTCAGTTCTCCAGAGTCCACCCAAAGCATGACGGAGAATACCCACCTTGTTAAGGCCAGTAGGATGGTTGGGATCACTATAAATCTTCGTCGTAAACGCCGACATAACCCTCAACTCATTGTTATAGCAGCAAATATGGATGTCGAAGTTTTTCATGTTATGCGGTGAAGCATCCCACCAATCCTCGGAGCGATTCGCGACATAGTCCGTGTTCTTGATAATGGGCGCCTTGCCATACTGTGAGCCCGTCGAACGATCAAGATTGAAACAATTCAACCAGACGCGGGTACGATTGAGCATTTCTCGAGCATGCTGTTCGTTTACGGGTTTGGCGGTGGTTGGGAGATGTAGATTGAGGTCGGTAGCAATCCTGTAACAACCAGTGAGCCAAAGATAAGGTAAGGGAGTTGGTGCAGACCTACCGGATAGCTAGACCAAGATAAATCCAACCTCGATCTTCTTCCCATCGACGAGCTGGTACAGGATATAAACTCAATAGGATATACGCCTGCACCATTTCAATGTTCTTCTGGCCACTGATAAGGGCCGTACCAGCCGCTAAACGAGCATAATTCATAGCAATGGGATAAAGATCCGGTCGCTCGGTATAATACCGTGACGCAATGGCGCAAACTATGGCGCATTTCGTTATTAACTAGCTCACATGTAGATATCCAAACAAATACTCACCGACGGTAAACAAGAAAGGGCTGCGGATGTATGTTGATTCGGCAGTATACAGGACAGGATCAAGCAGAGAGAGGGAAAGATTCATATAATCAAAATAACTGCGAGGGGTTAGCACGAGGAACGCAGCGGTAAGAGACGAAAGACTCACATCTTGAATAGCTTGTGGACTTCTGGGAGAGTAACAATGCCACGAGCTAGAATATGATCGACTGGACCTTCCGTTTTCTCCGGGACAGATTTAACAGGGTCGGGTGGAGCGGCTAACGTACACAATCAGGTCACCCTCGAACACGACAATCATTCAAAACAAGAGGTGGGGGGGGCACGTACCTGGTCGGAAAAATGCATCATTGGCAACCCCAACCTCATCATCCCCTGAGCTGAAACTATTACTCCTACTCCTAGCCTTCCCCTTCTCCTTCTTATACGCCAAACTCGCCATCAAACCAAAGGGCGAAGACTCGGGCGGGATATTAGCCGGTTTCTCCTGAGCGGCCACACCACCCTTCTTCCCTAACCCAACACTTTCCTGAGAAGCAGAACCCACACTCGAAGCACGCTGTCCAGGTCTTTTCTTGGAGCCACTAGCCCCAGTTTGACTCCCAGCAGCCGAAAAGTAATCTTGTCCTTCAGAAGACATCTCATCATCAGGTCCTTCAACAGCAACCTCAAACTCTTCCCCATCCGATTCCGATTCTGACTCTTCAGGGTCCCCTTCAACGACCAAGTTCTTAGTCATAGTCCCACCCAACAAAATCAACCCATCGAATTGTCGAAGGGATGCTCGAGCTTTGGCGATCCAGTCTTTCACATCTGGTTGTTGGGCCGTTGGGGAGGACAGAGGAGAGGAGGAGGAGGCTAGGTCGGCGGAGGATGATGCTAGGTCGGGGGAGGGTGAGGTGATGGATGCGACGCTTGAAGCGTAGTTGCTTCCGTTAGTTCCGGCGGTTAGGAAGGGGTCGTGGTGGGGTTGGTGCCGACGATTGCTAGCTTCGAGCTGGTCCATTAGTTTCCTGATGTCATCGGCTTGGCTCTGAATCTTTTTCATCAACTCTTCTCGTTTTCTGTGAAGAGATCAATCGAAAGCCAGGATGAGAGACGTTGTATCATGGGTGGAGAAGGGAACGTACGCTGGAGGCCTTCGTTTCTTCTTACCAGGGATGATGCATGGGTGGCCTTGGGGCAAACAACGCTGACATATATCCGAGTTCTCGGAGAACACACATCGGACCTGTCGAACGTACAAAGAGTCGGATTAAATGCGCGTCCGATGAAGGAAAAAGAACGGAGAGACATACCTTCAAGCCTTTGCACCTCCCACAAGCGCCTCTGCATGAACGGGTGATAAGCCATTCATCTCAAAACCAGAAAAAAAAGGCAATGCTCACGATCGTTTGCTCCCTTCACCATTCATTCCCCGATCCTCAAATTCATCCTGCTCATCCTCCTTCCTCGGCCTCTTATGACTATTCCTCTCGAAATTCGGATGAATACCGGTTACGGTTGGTACTATTCCACCATGTCCATACGAGAACGAAGACATTGGCATGGGCGAATCGAACACAGAAGGTGATACGCCCTGAGCACCATCTCCCAACCCAGGATTACTCCCATTTCCATGAATCATCCCCAAACCCGGAGACGTAGTCAAAGTGGTCCATGTTGGGTGCTGTTGTTGTTGGGGATCAGGTGATCGTTGGGGGTACTGGGTGTATGGGCTGAGATGTTGGGTGGGGAAGTATGGTGATGTCGAGGGAGTAACGTATGTCGATGTCGAACTAGGATCCGTAGAACTGCGGATTGCAGGGTTTGTTTGGGCGCTCGCAAAGCCATCTGGCTGTCTAGCGCCCTCCTGTTTGAAAGTAGGTCGGGCGTGCGTCCCGATCCCATTCAAGCTTTTCGACTTGACGACGCCTTGATAAGGGAATGCTTGGCGTTGAGGTGAAACACCTGGTCCGGGAACGAACGTGGTGGTGTTGGTGGCGACGGTGTTGGTGGCGACGGTGTTGGTGGCGACGGTGTTAGCGGAAGGAGTGGATTGACCCGATAGGAAGTAATCGAAGCCTCCACCTGGTGCATGTGAAGTACTAGGTGTTAGAGCTCCTCCATGCTGTTGTGGGTTAATGTATTGGGCCTGATCGGCTGGCGACGTTTGACTCGAGGAACCAGGAACGAAAGCATACTGCTGTTGCTGCTGCTGTTCGACTTGGGCTTGAGGGGCGTAAGGCGGCTGAGGAGGACCTGCGCTCCACTGTGTATGCATGGCGCAAATCTGCTTGGAATTTTGGAAGGAGAGAAGAGGCCGATTGGTGGCGATGATGGAGGAAAGAATGCAAGATTGGTGGGCGAGGGGCTGGAATTGGATAGATTTCGGAGGTGCAAAGACCCGAATACAAAGCTCAGCAAACGGTTGGACGTGATCAACAGGTATCTAAGTATAATCTGGTATAATGAAGGCCTTGGTTAGTCAGGGATCATGGGAAGTTTACGGAACGAGCAAGGAACGAGGAGGTCAAAGTTCGAGGAACACGTTGGAGATCCGGCGATGCAAAAGCACACTAAAGCTGTGCAGTGTCGATCCACCGAGAAACTCACCCAGAAAAATAGAGATACAGCGGCTCCGATAAGGAGGAAACTGGCCGGGAGATAAACGCTGCAAATCGTTGTGGACGTGTGTGTGTGTGTATAAGAACAAGCAGCGTATTTTAGGAGGGCAAGAATGAAAGCGAAAGTTAGCGGCAGGAGCAATAGATTGGGCCATATCGGTGTTAGCACGCGGCATTGGGATGCCTTGCCGTTATCGTTCCCTTTCAAGACTACTCATCCTTCGAATTTCTACTTCTTCGCTGTTTTCCCTTCCCCTTTCCGCTCGAAGGCCCCGAGGCTGTGCCTACCCGAGCCCTTGAGCCCTCGCGTATCGAAATTCCTGTGTTCTCGGAAAACGTTCGACGCACTTTCCAACCGAGAAGCGCGGATATCCGTGCAGGATAAATCGAAACTATCGCTGGGCAAATTAAGTGGGAACATGGCGCCGTCCAGCATGGAACATGACGTGCTCTTCCCGCCTCAACGCCCCCTTACTATCATCCATATGCATCCCGAGGTTCGCACAAGCAGCAGTCTAGACTCGAAAGCTCCCATTCGTGAGACAATTGGAGAAATCGCAACGCCGGAGACGCCTGATGTAGCAACATCAGCGACAAGTGTCCGGCAACGTTCTTCGTTCGCTTCTTCGCCCTGTCAAAATGAACGCTGCAGAACTTCTCAGCACCCGAGCCCCTCGACTCATGATCCTATCGTAGCCTATCGTTTCAATTCCCGAGCCGCCAGTGCCACCCGCTGACAATGTTGTCTACGTTCCACGTGCCAATTTCCGAGTTCTTCGGCTTGCCACGTGCTGCTTCAAAGTTATCTCCTCGCCACCGCTGCTGCTGACCAGTCGTCGGCGTCAGCGTCGACTTCCTTGCCTCGAGGCCGAGCGATGACCAGCGATGAGCGTCACCGTTGACCACCTATAAGTATATCTCTTTTCCTCTCTGTCTCCGCGCATATCACCCAACAATGACACCCACCACCACCCACATCTTTCTCACAGGTGCCACAGGTAAGCCCCTCCAATCCTCTCATCGTACCGCTCCGATCTTCTCACCACCTCCCCACCAGGCTACATCGGAGGAACGATCGTAACGCTCCTCCTCAAACACCCAAAATCCGACTCTTTTAAAATAACAGTTCTAGTCCGTAACACCGAAAAAGCGAAGCAATTAAAATCACTAGGAATTAAAGCTGAAATCGGGTCCCATTCCGATGTGGACAAACTGGAGGAGTTGGCTAGTGCTGCCGATGTCGTTTTTGCTACTGTGGGTTTTTGGTTCTTAGCGTCTACGATTTATTGGCTGATTGTTGGGTAGGCGGATTGTGATGACTTAGAAGCCGCAAAAGCTATTTTGAAAGGTTTGAAGAAGAGGAACGAAACTACGGGGCATGTCCCCATTTTAATCCACACAGTTAGTCCCAAAAACCTCACTTCCACTCATCCATTAACGACCTCAACGTTACCTCCAGTCCGGCACAGGCAAGTCAACATCCCAAATCTTGATTTCATCCATTGATCCGAGCGGGGTCCAGCCGTCCTATGCGACAACGCAGCAGGGATGTACGCATCAGACACAATCTACTCCGATACCAACGTCTCCCAGCTCGAATCTCTCCCGCCAACCCAACTCCACAGACAAGTCGACCTCGCAGTCATAGCAGCAGACCTTCAAGGTTCTCCTCTTCCTCTCTCCCCCTCTTCCCCTCCTTACCCGACTCGCTTGGGCTAATGTCCGTTGCAGGGTACATCAAATCATACATCGTCCTCCCCTCCACAATCTGGGGAATAGCCTCAGGTCCACTCGTAGACCTCAAAATCCAAAACCCCCACTCCCAACAGATCCCTAACCTTATCAAGATCGGTCTCGCCAGAGGCCAAGGTGCGAAGATTGGAGAAGGGAAGAATTATTGGCCGAATGTCGAAATTGACGAACGTAAGTGAATTTTTTTCTCCACACCCCCCAACACCACCTGACCCCCAACATAGTGGGAGAACTATACAACATCCTCTTCGACTTGGCCCTCTCTGACGCTCCACCTCCCCACGGGAGAGAAGGTTTATACTTTGGAGCCACGGATGAACATTTATTAGCAGATCTTTACGACACCGTCGCTCGAGATCTTTATGAACTTGGGAAAGCAAAGAGTGAGGAACCGACGGCGTTGAGTAAGGAGGAAGTTTTGAAGTTTTATGGTTCGGAGGTTATAGCGGTATGTCATCGCGGTCTTTTTTTGGTGGGAAGGAAGAGGTGCACCTGATTTATGCCATGGGTCGAGGCGGCCCTTGTATCTTGGGTCTAAATTGCACCTCTCCCTCCTCTGTTCCCCCCTGGCTTCAACAACCCGCCTTACACTACGTTTTTACAGACAACCGTCATGGGAGGCAACTCAAGATGTCGAGCCGATCGCGCGAGGAGGGATTTACGATGGAAACCTGTAAAGGGGACGAAAGAGATGTTGGCGAGTATCAAGGATGAGATTAGAGTGCTTTCTGCTATAGCTGAGGGGCAGGTTTGATTAGGGGTTGGAGGGTCGTAGCTGCAGATTTCGTTGTATGATATGTAGTAACGAAATAGTTGTATTATGTAGGCATTGGAAGATGTGCAGAATATTACAGTAGGTTTGATCTTCCTACGTCTCGAATCCACTCCACCCTGACTGGCGGAATAAGTAGCAAAACAAAAGTTTCATGAGGTAAACAGGCCTTCGCCATCACGTCGTCTCGTGAACTCGAGCAAGAATAACTTCGACCTCGGCTTTAATACTATCCACCATATCACTAGTTCCCTTCTCTGGTTTCCATCCCAACAACTGTCTTGGTTGGTCGGCGCGGCATCGGGAGTTGCCTCCCATAACCTTCGTCTACAAGGAGTCGAAGCGTCAGGAGGAGCAAGAAAAGCCAAGGATGGAATAGAAGTGAACGTACAGCTAACCATTCATTCCCAAAGAACTTGATAGCTTCATCTCTGGTCAACAACGTAGGTTCCACACCCTTCCCTACGCCATTCCCATAAAGTTCTTTCGAGACGGTCTCGTAGATATCTGATAATACATGTTCGTCAGCAGCACCAAAGTAGTAACCTTCACGTCCGTGTGGAACGCTGGGGTTGGAGAGTGCTGCGTCGAAAAGGAGCATGTATAAATCTCCCACTGATAGGATCGGGCTCGACGTCAGGGATCTCGGAATGAGAGACGATTGATATAATGAACCCACGTTCGTTTATCTCGACGTTGGGCCACAAGTTCCTCCCTTGGCCGATGGTAGCACCTTGTCCCCTCGCAAGCCCAATCTTGATCATGCCGGGGATTTGTTGCGAGTGTGGGTTCTGAAGTTTCATATCGACTAGTGGACCAGAGGCTAATCCCCAAACGGTTGATGGAAGGACAATGTAAGATCGGAGGTAACCTGATGAAAAGTCAAAGCGAGGGATCAGTAAGCAAAGTGGTGTCGTCGGGAGGACTGGAAGGTACCTTTGATGCCGGCGTCAACGATGGAGAGGTCGACCTCTCGGTGAGGTTGCGTTGAAGCGAGGGATTCGATCTGGATTGGGTTTGCATCCGAGTAGATTATTTCAGATCCGGTCATTCCTGCCGCGTCATCGCAAACGACAGCTGAAGCAACGAACGAATGAGTACCTCCGAACAAAAAAGAAGATAGGCATACCTGTTCCGGACTAGATTTCCAGTAGGTTCTTCAGCAAAAGATGGATTACTGATGGTTACGAAGTACTAACCGTGTGGATAAGAATCGGGAGGTTTCCGGTGGCCTCCTTTCTCTTCTTCAAACCTTTGTTGATGGCTTGTGCAGCCTCGAGATCGTCACAGTTCGCCTTTGACAACGAATGACACGCATATACCCCTCTGTTCAGCATCAAATACCCAACATGATGGCAACAACAGTGCTTACAGCAGCGAAAACGACATCAGCGTTACTTGCCAACTCTTCTAGTCGTGCCAAATCCGAGTGTGAGCCGACTTCGGCGGTGATATTAAGTGTTTCCAATCGCTTCGCCTTAGCTTGGTCACGAACGAGGACTGTGATCTTGAAAGTATTGAACTTTGGATGGGAAAGGAGGCGAGTGAGGATGGTGCCACCGATGTAGCCTGGGATTAGGATGAAGTCAACATTATAATGAATATAGTGGAAGTAAGGAAGGAGCTTGCCGGTAGCGCCTGTGAGGAAGATCTGAGTGTGAGTGGCAGCCATGATTGCTGCAGCATGTTGGAGGTTTGTAGGTTTATAAGTTAATGCCCGTGCGGGTTAGGGTGACCGAAGAGGTAGATTAAGCGGGAGGGAGGATAGTCCGACGACGGGTTGGTGATGAATGATATCCTCACAAATCAGGGACTGCACTGTGGTGTACGCGTCGATGAAGTATGTGCCGAGGCGACAGGTAAGTCATGGAAGATGCCTATGGGTGAAAACGACCTCGAATTGAGATTAGTGGCCGTAATGCCAGGCTGTTTCGCAACCCGGTAATCTGAGAACGTTACTGTAATCAAGTCACTCCGACGGGTATGGCAGGAGAGTGAACCGTTGCCAGCCTTGGGCGATTCGGATTATTCCCTCCTTCGAATTACCAAGCATGAGCTGACTGCGGCAAGCTGACCTTATAGTGGCATTATCCATGGCCGCAATTGATCTAAGTTACAAAGCCCCATCATTCCATTCTGCGTTAAGAGCGCGATGGATGAAGCGAAATGGGGTGAAAGGTCAAGGGCCGGGAAATAGTGAGACGGTAAAGTCTGACATTCGTGCTTCTAGGAGTTCGAGGACAGTAGTGGAGTGGCCAACTTCATTGGAGAGCGCATGGGGCTACTTGTACGTAGACCCGCGCCCGTTGTCCGGATGGATGATGGAGAAGATGCCAGAGTTTATTTTACGCATGGTTAATGCTGTAAACCCTGCTGGAATGCCAAGGAATGGCTCCGCCGAGCGGTTGTCGGTGTCCAACAATAGAACCACGTCCGAGGTCGAACAAAGAAGTCTCCCTGCTAGGACGGTTAGGATGTCCTTTCGAATATATTTGGGAGAGTATTGTCAGACTGCAGCGGAGGCAAACTGGAGTACTTATGGCAGGGGAGTTGTCAAGGTTGGTGATGAAGAAGCCGAAAGCCGACTTCTTGTGAGAGTTGTAACCGTGGGAACGGGTTTCACACGGAAATGGAAAGGGCGGCGACGAGCTGGCCACTCGGATTTTGGTCTCGTTCGTTCTTCCCGCAACAAATCCATCCTTGTCGACGCCAGCGACGTCGTCCGCCCGACGTAAGTTGGAAGGGCTGAGTTCTGGAAATTTACCCTGAATGCAATTGAAGCAATCCTCGGTAAGGCCACTTTCACACTATCTCCCGATACAAGCTCATTCACACCACGCTATCTCTACCACAGAGCAAATATTTATCTTCGATTTTACACGCTTGACGCCGCCCTCGTTCGCTCAACAAACCCTGTACACTCGTTAATCCATTCCGCTCTCTGTACTTTCTCTCGTTTAACTTCGAAATCGATATGCACATCGCACCCCAATACCACAAGAGGCAATCATCTTCCGACCCTTTCGCCTTCTCCACCGCAGCAGGAATCGCCGCTACAGCATCGACTGTTGCCCCAGACGCCACCCCCACTGGTTCCGGACTCCTCTTCGATACTGGTGCACCAACGGTCAGCGTCGCCAGCGTGACCGCCCCTCTTGTTCCCGGCTCTGCGACCATCGTAATCACGACCACACCCACCATCGCAACCACCTCCCCCTCCGTCACTTCTTCCCCCTCGCCAACTCCTGCATCCGCAAGCCAGAATGAGATTTCTATGGGCACCGTAGCTGGTGCCTGCTTAGGTGCTTTTTTCGGTCTAGGCCTCCTCCTCCTCGCTGTTCTCCTGTGGTTGAGACGTGTCTCTACCCCTCGGAGAGTGAGGACGTCACCCTCCCCCCTCGCCAATACTCTCAATGCGAAGGGTGACGAGGATCGCCGGCGATCTCGCCATGAGCCATGGACGAAATTGCAAGACTTCCAGGAGAAGCCGTTAGGGGGAGGGGTAGGGGTCACACAGACTCCCAGAGATATCTTGGACCACGAGAAGTCCTTCAATATGTTCAAAAAATCTCCGAGCATGCGTACGACTAAAACGTCGGAGGCTCATGGGATCGAACCTGTACCCTTCGAACAGTATCACCCAGGCCTTGCGGAGGAGCTTGCCCAGCCTCCTGAGCTACCTTACGCTGCGAATTCGAATAGAGCCCCTCACATATCTTGGGAAGTGGAGACCGCAGACGACTCCTTCCTTTCGATGAAGTCATTCCGCCTGTCTTCCCGTGGCGCCATGTCGCCAGTCCAAGATTTAGCTATCCGGACACCTTTGGCGACGGTCTCTGGATCCCATCGATGGGAATCCGCGGAGGTTGTTCTACCAGATGATGAAGATGGCACAATTTCAAACCCATTCGCAGATTCACCTACCACTCCGGAGAACGATGAGTGGAGAAAGAGCAGCGGTAACCCGTTCTTTAATGCACGGGATGGGAGAAGTCGAAGTAGTTCCCGGGTTAGCGCCGTTCCCAGCACCGCGAATCCTTTTGCGGATGGCAATTCGTTGATGCCGAAGTTACCCCGCTCCCTCGCGCCCACGGATAGCGTTATGAGCACCGTCTCTCTCGGCACGGATCGTGCGATTCAATCCCTCATTGCCGTGTTGGATATGCCTCGTATTGTGGATGAAGATGAGGATGATACGGGTAGACCCTCCATCCGTCCTTCGACCCTATCGCGTGTTTCGTCGTTTGGTGGGGAAGAAGAGGACATCACAACCGTTGGAACGTTCCCCCTTCCACCACACTCGCCATCCTAAAGTCCATCCCACGCCATCCCTTCGCAGCCTTCTCCCCTTCACGACAGTCCTACCGTCCGCCAGTAGCACCTTCCAACGCGCTCCACACCTTTCATATTTAACCCTTTTTATTCTTCCCTCTTATTTCGCACCATTGCGTTATCTATTGTACACCTACTCCACACTTACCCGTTTCCCGATGTTCTCTTCTCTTCGCTTGCACATACACACACACTTGGGATTACTTAGATCCGGGATCAACTCTCAGCTTTCCCTCGCGTATCGCGTGCGCTTCCCGTGCCCATAGCACATAGGTTGGCCAGTTGTCGTGTCGTAGGTCATCGATTATTTATTTACTGGCTGTGAGGCCAGTGACGTTCCTGATGATTTCTGTGTTGTGGCGAGGTGGTCAGCTTTGTTCTACTTGGATAGCCAATCAAAAATTCAATCTGCGGTATCTAATCTGTATACGTAA
The DNA here is from genome assembly GCA_000697665.1 of Jaapia argillacea MUCL 33604. Lineage (NCBI taxonomy): Eukaryota > Fungi > Basidiomycota > Agaricomycetes > Jaapiales > Jaapiaceae > Jaapia > Jaapia argillacea. Next base: position 1,141,996 of record KL197720.1, read on the forward strand.
GGTTGACTCGCCGAACCGAGAGTGTGACAGGCCTGCGACCGATTGACATGCGTTGCCAAGTTTGAGTCGTCAAGCAAATATCCATGAAATATAACTTTTTTCTCTCTTTCCATTCCTCTCCTCTTCCCCCTTCGTCGCCAACTGTCCTGGCGTATACCCGCAAGCTTTGCGGGCAAAGCAACCGTCTTGGCTTCTTAAAACCGATAAATACACGGTTATCGTCACTCTTTTCGACCTCCCACTCGTTCACTATCCAACGATCATACCCGAAAGAAACCATTCTTTTCAACCCCGATGCCCCCTCATGATTTGCTAGCGCGCGATTCTGTTGGTGGAGGATCAGATAGTGGTGCTATCAGTTCCTCGGAGCTCCCCCTCATTATAGCAGGCTTTAGTCTTGCAGGCGCAATCCTCATCGGCCTCGGTGTCTATTTGACCATCCGCTATTTCCGAAAGAAAGCGCAGGCCAAGAGGGAGGACGAACGAGGGGCAGCTTTCCTCTCTGTCCGTGGTATTGTCTCTGAGAAACAACCCGCTAGGTCAGCTTTAGCCCATTATTCCGTGGCGTGGAGTGTCTAATTTGAACCCGTACCCTCCTCCATTATGCAGCGATAAACTTGGTATACATGGAAACACATTTTCGAGGGCAAATTTAACACCCAATGTTATCATGCCTGCAAAGACCATCATGCCTCCAGATGCTTCACGCGAGGAGATTCTTGATTATTACACGTCCGCAGGAACCGTACCACGGCCATTCCGTCCATTCTCCTTCGCTCTCGATGCTCCCCTGGAACCCCCCTCACCCACATACTCCCAACACCGCTCCTCCCGAGGAGGTCACCGATCATCCGTTAGCTCCTTCCTATCCGTTACACGCAACTCCTTCCTTAGCGTCACCGGCTCGAATAGGCGTGCATCCACCGCCTCGACTTGTTCATCTTTCGGTGATTCAAACCAGAGACGTAAAGTTCGCCAAATGTTCGACCCGGTTTTGCCGGATGAACTCGTCGTGTCCTTGGGTGAAGGGTTGACAGTCGTCCAGTCCTTTGACGATGGATGGTGTATTGTTGGAAGGAATAGCGTGTTTAAACCGGAGGAGGTGGAACTTGGAGCTGTTCCAGCATGGATCTTCGTTAAGCCTGTGAAAGGCCTCAGAGCAGAGCGCCCCATGAGAACCGCGAGCCTGGGAGTCTCGGTGCAGCTCGAAGCACCCCCAGGGTTCTCTTCCAGAGATGAAGTCATGTCTTGGTCAAATTTCTGAGCCTCCTCACTCTCGCAAGTCCCCCTCCCCTACCCTTCAAACCATCTTTTCACCCAGCGGGATCTGGTTCTTCGGAATCACTCCATCCCATCATCGTGGTGTTTAATCCGCCGTTCTGCGTACCTTCATTTGCATTCTTCCTCCTGTCGCATTTTTTCATTCTTCGTGGCCTTGACGCTGCTGAACCTTTCACATACCTTGTTGATATCACGGTCTCTAGAGGATGGCTTCGACAGCTTTCCTCCCACCCGATGTAATTGCTGGCACAGCTGGATCCATCTTGCTTTCCGCCTTATATCCCGCACTGCAAGTGCCCTCGACTTGTGCAGCCCGGCTTTGTTTGTTTATTGCTTTCCTGGTCTGCTTAACCATTTGCCCATTGTATGGGGTCGTTACCCGGCAGCTTGTACGATAGTTGATACATCCTGTTATACAGTAGAATACAGCATGTCGTTTGTCGTTGGATTAGTGTTGCAAACGAGTTCCAGGCTGTGGTCATCTCTAGTGTTCACTCTTGGTACTGCTCCTTCCTCATCAACTGAACTCAAAATTGTTTGCAAAATGCCACCACCAGCTTTCAGTCAAGCGCCCTCGCCATCCCACCTACTACGTACACATACCGCCCACGTGAATACGCTCTGGTTCAGTGATGATAACGAGCGACTGTATTCGGGCGATGCAGCCGGTCTGGTGGTCATCACATCCACAAGAACCTTCCGACCTCTGGCTGCGTGGAATGCACATACAGACGGCCTCCTAGGCGTCCAGGAACTCTGGGATTGCATTATAACGTCCGTTCTTTTCTTGAAGAAACGTATATTACTAGAAAAGATTGATCGGTATCTCGCTCAGTTAGACATGGGAGGGACAACAAGCTGCACGTTTGGGAACGTCTTCAAGAACCCACGACGTCTTTGGGTGGATCTGCAGCCGTTCCCGGCCTTACTGTTCCGAGTTTGCGATACTCTATGGACGTGAATGCTCTAAACTACTGTCGATTCTCCCTGCATGTCAAGTGCCATACGGAACCACACGAGCGATCGGCTTTGCTCGCTCTCCCGAACCTGGTGGAATTTTCGTTGGTATGTCTACGCCGTCGTTTGAATCTGATTTTGGCTCATGAGTTTATCGAAAGGCTGATATCTGGGTGTTGCCATCCCGCCAAAGACTTCATGCAGCAATCGGTAAACCCGATCTCTCTACTTCAAGCGCAACGGCCGGACGGAATGCTTCTGGTGCGTTGATAACCTCCCTGTGATCCGCTGAAAATATTTATGTGTAATAGGTATAATCATGTCCATGCACCTCTTTGAGGCTTGCCACCCATCCACATCTGATAGAAAGGAGCTGCGGATACTCCTAGCTTATGAAGATGGGAGCGTGAACTTGAGACGCTTCGCTGGAACGGAGAAAGAGACTTCCATCGAAGGTGTCGGCTGGGAGTCTCTCTGGTCCTTGAAATTCCATGCCGAATCAGGTCTGGATATCGCCTCGTTAACCTATCCGCGTTACTCACGGGACAGCTGTAGTTATGGCTATGGCCGTCGCTCCAGACAATTCGTTTGCCTTATCCGTCTCCGCTGACCATTTGGTTGGTCGTTATGATCTGATCGTTGAGTAGCTTATGTATTTCGCACCCCTCCCACCTCTAATAGGCCCCTTTTAAAAGGCAAGTGACGGGACGGGCGACCCAGCAGACGCTTCAACCACGCTTCACCGAACAAAATATCCAGGCAATGGAGCGATTGCCATTCGAGATGATGGGAGAGTCTGTGCGATTGGTGGATGGGATGGCAAGTATGTATGTGCACACGTTCAACGCGTCCTATTCACCGTCTGTTCTCTCAGAATTCGGCTATATTCCACGAAGTCGTTCAAGGCGTTAGGCACCCTTAACCACCACAAGTCGGCCTGTCAAGCTTTGGCATTTGCGAGATCAAAACCGCGAGAAGTGCCTGTCGCGGATGAGGACAGCGAAGACGAGATGTCAGAGGAGGAAAAGAATGAGAGGAGTCGGTGGCTCGCCAGCGGCGGAAGAGACACGAGAGTCGCAGTGTGGGTCTTGATGAACTTTTCGCGATCCTGATGGAAGTGAAGATTTCAGTCCTGCATACTGCAAAATCACAGATACGCAGCGGCGCAGCACTGATACTTTGCTATCTACGCATCGACAAACGAAACTGAGTAACAACAACAGGAGTTCAATACATGTCCTGTGGAATAAAAGTCGACAACACACGAGAAAGATGCGAAAGCCCCCTAGACAGGAGATGACCATGATTTGGCTACAATAGGGTGGGTATAAATGATTTGAACTACAAATGGATGAGGGGTGACTGAATTGAATGGATGACGAGCAATAAGTATTAGATTAGACGCGTTATGTCGTCCAACAGGACCGATTAAAAGAGCGTGGAATATTTGCGGCTAAGGGCATGAAGTCGTGATGTGATGCGAAGTCCGAGGGGGATCGAAAGAGTAAAGAGCGAAAAGAGCCAGAGCGAGCATGCGTAGGGAACGAGCGTGGTTTATACGAGAGCGGCAGACTTGAGATGTCCTCGAAATACAGAATCTCGGACTACCAAAAAACGTCAGGTGGCGGAGAAGAGCCAAGGTTGGATGAACATACCATTCGCGATAATCCGTTGGGTGGCCTTGGTGTCCTGTACGTAGTAGTTGGAGAGGTCAGATCGCTAGAGGGATGCGGCGAAGGAGATGGAGAACTACCACGACACTGGTCAAGTGAGTGTAGAGTACGCGTTTGTTCTCGTTGTGTTTTCGGTGAACCTGGAGAAAGTGGGCACGGAAGTAATTTACAACTGGTTCAAACTCATTCTCCCGAGGCGCATAAGACGTAATGCTAGGGTTATCATTGTGAGTTACCGTGGGGAGAGTGGAAGACGAGGAAAAGCCCACTATTTCGTGACCTGCACACCATTAGCAAGTTTAGACCGAAGTACGTCGATCTTGTCTATGGAAAAATTGATAAGAACCAGAAGAATTTTGACTTCAATGCACGCACTCAAGAACAAGACGAGATGAACTTTTTTGAGGAGAGGATCGGAACAAATTTGGGTGAATAACTGCAAGGAATCGTCGATTCTGTTTGTCTTTGGATCCTCTTCCAGGTACTCAAAAGGAAAGCATATAGTCAATCTGAGGGAGCAAATCGAAGGGCTCGCATACCTGATCAAATGCGCTGATGGGGGCCACAAAAATGATAGCATTCGCATCGTCAAAGAAAGGAACCCAGATATGACGTTGTCCTCGTGCGCCGCCGACGTCAAATAGATGCCAAGTCACGGAGCTCCCATGCAGATCGACGGAGAACGTGTGCTCGGCGACACCCATGGTTTGAATTCGGGCATGGAGGATATCATCTAGTGACCACACCGGCGCATATAGTCGGGTCAGTGATGAGGGAGGATAATATGGATTCGGTTAATTTGTGGGGGAATGCTCACCCGTCGTGGGGACGTATCCCTCCTCTGCCACACGCATCACGTCAGCCATAAAACTGAAAATGGGAATAAATCAGCCTGGGTGAATAGGCAGCGACAGCATATATTCACAATTCGGCGCATTCTTCCAATTTGAGCTTTCTTCTGGCGATGAGCTTGCGAACTGTCGGATGTACCCAAAGCTCCAGGATATGATCCTTCGAGCCTGCAAGCATGCTGGCGACCTCAGTCACAAGAGTGTTGCGTTCGATATCTTCCCTAGACTGAGAACCGGATTCATGACTGCTCCGGCTGCTAATGCTAGCTCTGTGGAGCCTTTTCGCTAGACCCAAGGTGCGTGTCTGCCACCCGCTTCGGACGTAGACGCGGCCCTTCCCAGAGTCGGAAACTGAGACCCCACCGCTCAGGCGGTCGGCGAGGGATTGTTCGGCGGAGACGAGGGGGGAGAGACAAAGGCGCAGAGTGGCTATTTGACGAGCAGATTCGTTGGTTGTGGGGAGCGAAGCCAAGAGGATGGACGAGTCAACTGGACTCGAAGGGACGGTGACAGGGTTGCTGTTATAGCCATCTGCGTTCCCATTGTCATTGAGTTCAAATGCATCGTTATATGCGTCAAGAGTGTCGAGAATGCGCCTGATCGAGCGGACAATGTTGAAATATACGACAATACGCCAGGAAAGTCTTTCCTGATCCAGCGAGTCAGGATTATACATGATCTGGAATTGCTTTTGCAGGGTAGACTTTCCGGACTCGGCTTGGCCGAGTAGAAGGAGCTGACACTGCCCGTTAGACGAGCGAGCGCAAGTTCACGACAACCAACGTACTTTGACATCGCCTTTTGATTTCTTGAGTCGTTCTCGGGCTTTGCTTATCTCTTCGTCGATAGCTTCAGAGACGCGTTTCGCGTGCTCTTCCTGCTGTATGCGTATTTTACGCTCCTCCTCTGTTTCAGAATCTGGTGGACGCATAAAGAACGTCAGTGGGTCGTCTGCACTGTACACAGAGGAGGGGGGGCGGTGAGATTGAACCATAGGGACGATAGAGAGATTATAGCAATAATGTAAGGTTACAGATAATAAAACAGACTTCCGAGGGTGGGATGATGGAAGACAAAGAGGGAATGATGGAGCCAAGGACGCATCAGTCACAAGCGCGACCACCGTAACGTCTCCACGTGGACCTGTGGGTCTCTCGTCCTTGTAACCCGAATCCAGTTACTTATGCGGATTCTGTGCTGAATTCCCTCTCAGATCTCGACCTCATGGTAAGCCCAACTGTCTCAGATCTCTCTTCGGATTTGTTGTTAACATTTCAGTAGTCCGTTACATTGCACACCACCCACGGAGACTTGAAGGTGGGGTACACTCCTCTCAACTTCTCAGTGGGCTGACGTGGAGGGTTTCAACCAGATCGAGGTATTTTGTGAAGCAGTGCCAAAAACTGCAGAGGTATGCCCTTCAACCCCGGTCCTGCATCAAAATCATTGATGTTCTATCGGTGACAGAATTTTCTTGCCCTATGTGCCTCGAACTATTATGATAACTGTATATTCCACCGAAATATCAAGGGTTTCATGGTCCAAACAGGGGATCCCACCGGGACCGGCAAGGGCGGGCAGAGTATATGGGGAAAGCCTTTCGCTGATGAGATCAGATCCACCTTGAAGGCACCCTCTCCTCCCCTCCATGACATTGCCCCATCACGAACTCACCTCTTCCTTCTCAGTTTAACGCTCGTGGTGTCGTAGCGATGGCGAACGCCGGGCCGGACTCGAACAAATCGCAATTTTTCATGACGTACGCCAAGCAAGCTCACTTGGACGGAAAATACACCATCTTTGGGAAAGTCATCGATGGTGCTGATTCTACTCTGGATGCGATGGAACGCGTCCCCGTCACGAACAAGAATAGGCCACTCACCGAAATCAAGCTCACACATGTATGTCTTATGGATCTCCTCACTTTTCAATCACTTAGCATCCTCGTGCTAGATCACCATCCATGCGAATCCCATCGCGGATGCCCAGCTTCGCCCATCATAGATGTCCGTGTAGCCCCACCACTTGTATTCTGACGTGCCCATTGTATCTCTTCTTGGGTGATATCCTGACTGTCATTATTTGTGTGGAGGCATCTCTTCGTTCTCAGAACCCCGCGACAATTATGCAACGCTGCTTTCCCAACGGGGTAGCTTGACTGTACGTTTGGCATGGGTGGCGGCCAATCGGACGAACGAACCTTTTGCGCGGAGACAAAGCACATGCTTGAAGCCTTGTGGTGATGGAGATTCATGCCTTGCCTGCAGCCAGGCACAGCCCGCATAGCAAGGCGGAGTTCTGTGCTCACTTAGCCTTGTCCGAAGATCGCAGCAGCGAAGGTTGCTCATCCCGAATTCCTAATTATGTAACTTCCGTGTCAATACCGCAGAATAACCGTCCCCAGATCTGGGTGCATAATCGCGGAGATAGAAAACAATCTGGGATAATCAGCATCCGAACCTCTGGTTTGGGTTTGCTCTGAAGGTGATAGAATAAGTGATTGGCAGGCTGCACAGCACTGGGCATCCCTGGGTTCGTCAACGTGAGGTTGGTGGCGCGCTAGCTGGCCATGTGGAGCAACAGGTGAGGACGGTATTATTTGTCAACCGTCGGTATTGCAATAGGCCACTTGGAATTCTATGGAACGTTTATTGTGCCACCGAAACTCCATTCGATCCCAGTCCCCGCGCAGGTCACGATACGGTATGGTAGTGAGGAAGTCGGCAGTACGATAAAGGTAATGAGGTCAAAAACATCCAGTCTGGGTCGGAGGTTGGCCGAGCATTCCACTGAAACCCTTCTGGACTTCATTGCATGTATACGTATAGGTATGTATATGGATGCAGAGAGGTGCCTAATTTGTCGGGATAAAGTGGGAGCCAACCGATGGAAATCGAGGCGGCGTAGAACAATTTCATCTTTCCTTTTGGAAAGCATCCCTGCCGTTCAACTGCATCGCACGACCCAGCCAACATGTCACGCCGCTACGCGGAATAAGGAATCACGCTCCGAGGTGCATCAGTTCCGAGGTAGCCGGAAGCAAGAGGAAATCATGCCCTATGCACTCAACCAAAACTCTCGCATACTCCGACCCATATCCTCCGATAACCCGACAGGCACTTTCCTGGAACCAACTTCCTTGATCTCCCACCACGAACACTTGTGGCCAGCCAATGGCCAGTGAAGCTCCACGTAGCGGACGGACGGCGTCAGTCGAGCGATTTCGCATAGCAGGATGGGTTGTAATTGTCGATTGATAAACTCGAAGAAGTAAGCATACTCTCCTTCGCAATGCAGGGACAGGTACGTTATCGGCAGTCGGCCGAGGAGGGGAGGGAGCCTGGCCTGTAAACCGCAATGTTGAATTTGAGTCCGATTGTATTTCAAATAGGATGTTGGGACATACCAGCGTATCGAAAGTGTGCTCGATGTTTCGCGGTTCCGCAAAATTCATGTGAAGGAATCGCAAACTCGGCACTGTCCGAGCAAATGCAGCGTAAAACCTCTCATTCAGAGTCGGATCCAGAGTGAATGAAAGTACGGAAGGGTCAGCACGCCGCAGGAAGTCGAGAAAGAACTGAGTCGTCCCGTTGGAGGCAGAAATCATATACTCCTGTTGAATCAGGATAAGGGTCATGCGTCTCAGATAGAGAAAGACCACTGACCTCCCCCCATCTTCCGCCTTTGTATGTCAGTTCCAAACGGTGAACTGGGCAGACGAGCAAGGGATTGCGAAGGTTGTTGATATGGCATCGAAGATACTGAAGGCGAGGCCAACATTTTGCTGGCTGACGATGAGGACTCGGTTGAAATGGTTGATCCTGAGTCCAGCCACCAGTGAAATTATCCAACTGCAGATTTCGAACATTCGGACAAACGTGGAAAAGCATCTCGAGTCGGACGACTGACCCCCCAACTCGAAGGGTGTGTACATTCGGCCAACTTGGGAAATCATCGATTCCCCCGGCACGGAAATGGATGTGATCGAGAGTGAGATCCTCTAACGTTGAAGCGAAGGGCAGGAGGGAATCGGAAAGTGTCTCCCTGAGGAATATACCGTCCACATGTATGCGGCGAAGTTTGCGGCCGCTCATGTGGCGTATCATTTCCATGGAACGGTCACCCATACCCGAGAAGTGAACCTGTGTGAGTCGGTGGCACCGAATCAGGACGTCAGCGAGCGCTGGCTCCCTGTTCAGGAGGCCCTCTAGGTCGTCCATATAAATGTCCTGGAGGTTGGAAGCGTGCTCCAGGACACGACAGACGAGGTGAATGAACTTGAACGGAAGTTCCGCCCGCACTTGATGTAACTTGATACCCCCAATCGTACAGCGTCTAGCACTTTCGTAGAACCAGGCGTCGATGGTGACGGTGAGCTTCTTCAGCAACGGAATTCGCTGGGATGGGTCGTCCAGCATAAATTCGCAAAACTGGCGAATTTGGTCATTGTCTCGATTCAGATGCACTGAAGACAAAAGGAAGGGAGTGACAATGACTTGAGCAGCACGGGAGGTGGCGACTATCCTCGCAAGATCTTCTTGGGCGAGGAAAGAAAAGATGGGGCAAAGGACGTCGAGGTGGAGATGTAGGAAATTCATGTTACGGCGGCCGTGACCAGTCCTGCATGGTCTGATTAAAAATCCTTCAAATGGTCGGCTAAGGTGTCACCTTCAACAACATACAACGACGGTGGAATGGAGTCGCTGGAGAAGTAGGGGAGTTATGGTGGAGGGGATGGCAATGGGGATAGTCTGCGAAAAGTGTACGGTATCATATCCAACATTATATCCGCCTGGGAGTGCAGATTGCCGTAAGCTTGACCAATTGGTTTAAGCAGACGGAGGTACGCACCAGGCATCCTTGTTCTTCGAAGTTCTGAATCGAGTCCGAATGGAGCAAATTGTCACGAGTAAAGTTAGCAATGAAGCGACATAGACACGAGAGATCCACGTGGAGCCCAAAAAAGCCGGGATTTTTTCAGTAAGCCGAAGTGTGAGATTATTCGTGTGGGTGGACATCATCGCTGTGTAAGAAGTGGATGAATCTACAAACCCTGCAGGAGCTCCTGCAGGTGGAAGGCTGTCTATTGAGACCAGCTGATGATGGTGTGCACCAGAGAAACAAGGGAGTTGCCGCGACAGTTTGGGCTACTCGGCGATAGACAAGGATAGACAGCGAACATCGAAAGCGAACCATGATTGACGACTCCTAAAATACACCAAACCCCGTATAGGAACTTTCAAACTCTACGCATGCTATCGCGGATGTCAGCGCTTGATGAAACCAACCAGTTCTTTCTGCAACTCTCTCTGTCGGCGAGCCCTTTCGAGGCTTTCAATACTTCGTAAATCAAAAACGACGTCACGCGTCTTTCCGAAATAGACCTAGATGTAGGAGAGCGTGTGTCAATCCTGAAGGTCTCCGTTCTGAACGCGCAGGGTGCAAGTGAATTGAAACATGCCTCCTGCAAAAGATTCCGCATCTTAATTTCCATCTCTTCGATCATCCTGCCTGTATTCGCGATATGGGACTCCTGATTCTGTAATGGCCAATCTTGTTCTGTCTAATTCCGAACCCAACCCCATAAGCAACGACAATAGTCAACAATCGTGGAGCGTGGTGGACGTGAGTACTTATTGACTGACCTGTCTCGTCATACTCCCGCTCAGCGATACCTCACCTTCCTTCCTAGCACCGGATCCTGATCCGACTGGCTCAGGAGCGGCTTTTTTGAAAGGTCCGTTATCCGGAGGTGAATCGGAGTTGGATCGGGTAACCAACTGGAGCATAATGGTCGACGTGAGCTTATAATGCGCTTGACGTCCCCGCTCCGCAGCTTCAAATACGTGAATCGAATCCCAAGATCCAGAAGGTTCGGTAGGCGTGGTTGGTACTAGTGCTACAGATCGCATTGGGTGTCAGTGAGTCAACAGGTCACATCGTGGAGAATCAAATGGAGAGAGGAGTCGGGGGCCGCATATACTAACCTTTCTTGAGAAGAACGACACCCGCGAATCCACCATCGTCCAAATCCCATAGAAAGACTGACGAGACTCCTCCTTCATAGTACCTATCTTCCGATTCAAGGGTAAGTTCTTGAATGTCACCACGATTCAACGCACATTTCTCGATATGTATCAAACGCCTCATTGGCTTTGATTTCCAATTGTCGAAGTCTCGGAGTCGGGACCGTGCCATCATCTAAGGGAGGTTCGTATTCATTTGACCACGGTGACCTGCAGATCGTCTCCGAGTGAGTATAAAATCTATCAGCTCGGACCTTACGACTATGATAACAAATCTGATGCACGGCTCGATCCCGTCGTCCGTCATTCATCTCGTCAGAAGTTCCCAACGGAAAGTCACGAGGCAATCAACCGAGCACACCCCACCACCACCGCCATCACCACCATCACACACCCACATTCATCAATCCACCCATCTTGGTCGCTCACCTATAACTTTCTCCATCACGATTATAATCGCAAGCTAGGTATTCTCGTCCCGTAGACCGGTCGGTCCTGAGCTTGAGTGGTTGATCAACGCTACCGAGGAGATCATCTGCGTAATCAGGGCAGATTCCGACGAGTGCTGCAACGTTCTCCTCTACGTGTGTTGGAGGAAGACGTCGCATTAGATCGAGCATCGAGTCGACGAGATCGCCCATGATGATACTTTATTATCCTTTGAGTGTGCAGGAGCAAGTGAGACCTTTGATAGGGTATGAATGAGACGATGGTTGTTGCGCAGAAGGAACAGGTTCAAGCCCACTTCACCATCAACCGTGCTAGCACGTGGTTTTCCAATACGGGAATTACCCCCTCAACTTCCAAGTGAAGCAGTGGCAGGGGGTCAAGAAAACATCCACAGATACAATAGCACTCCTTTTCGTTCCACTGTCCGCTCATGGTGAATCCTCCACCAGCATCTCACCCTCCTTCTCCCTCTCCCGAATATCTCCAACCCTCCCATCGCCTTCCCGAAACTTCACCTCCTCATTCTTCGTATTGGCAATCTCCATAACATTAAACTTTTGCAATTGATAATAGTCCTCTACCACACTCATTCCACAAACGCTCTATACCCCCGCAGAAACAACATTAGTCCAAGAGTAATAGTTATGAAAGAAATGGATTTCAGTTGAACGTACCCTGAAAAGCTCGACGAGAACGAACACGTCAGGATCTGACAGGTCGACTTTGTGTTGTGAAGGAATGCAAGCTACCACCTCTTGGATAATACTGTCCCGAGAAATGGTATTATGGTGCCGGCTCCGGATCTCTATCTTATACTATCATCATCAAAGAAAAAGACACAATGAGCTCTGCAGTCCAGGTGACATAAAATGAAACCAACGGTATAAATCTTGTCTGATCGATTCTCAAAGAAAGGTAAAATCACTCGGCGGCATAAGCCCTTGATCTCAGGGATGTTAGCCACACATGCCGAGGACACGGGAGTCAAACGTTGTGTGAACCTATTTCGCAATAAACGACAAGGTCAAGTAGGGTGGCATTAGATGGAGACGACAGAGACACACCGTGTATGTGTAATACCCGTCCGTAGAACATTTTCCACGTGTTTACGAACGAGCGCGACAGGGTCAACAGGGGATTTGCACCCTATGAAAACCACTGGTAACATTCACGCCCAAAGCTCTCGAGTCAATAACCAAAGACAGGTGATCACCGGTGGAGGAGAACCCACGCACCACAAGATGTATTGGTCTGACAATTCGCTGCAGGAATGAAAGTAACATTAGATCAAAAGGGTCCAATCTTGGACCACAAACGAACCTACCGAACCTTGAACCTTTCGCTTTCCTAGGTTTCTTCATCTTCTCCACCTCCCTCCTAACCTGTTCTTCCAAACTCAATTCCTCATCCCCCTCATCATCGTCCTCGTCCTCGCCAACATCCCCCAGTTCTTCAGACGAAGGCCACATCTCATCAGCCAACTACAGCAAACACCCCCCCCCACACACGAATAAATTAAAGTTAATCCAAAGGAGAGAATGAGAAGACGAACCGACTCGAAAACATCATACAACTCTCCAACCACTTGTTTCTCTTTACCCCTCACACAAGTTACCCATACACCTGGTCCGTCAACTGTGCGTTTACCCCAGATCGGCGTACCATCCTATATAAATCCCAACAAAAACTTAAGTTGGCAGAATCACTTGAGATACTGGGCGAGAGGACGGCGTACATGTCGATACCTCTTCCTCTTATCTCGATCACCTCCACCTTTACTTCCCGATTTTCTCTTATTTCCTTCTGACATCCTTCCACCTGATAAGAATTCGTTCCTCACAGACAAGCGGGCAGGTTTAATCCGTTCGACTCGCGTAGATTTTCCTTCACAGAGGGCGAAATCCGAGGATCCACGTCGACAAGCAAGATCCCAGATAATCTTCCGCAGATCAGGCACTCCCGAGATATGTCTTGGCACGATTCGGGGAACCTACGCCAGATAGCCTCAGATAACTGGCTATAACTAGATTGCAGTCGTCGATGGCTGGGATCAAGGATGGATTGGAGACGCCGGTATTCTATTTGTTCACCGAGTTATCTGTAGTGTAGACATTTCGGAGCACGTCGAGCAAAGGCGAAGGAGTCAACTACGAATGATATGATATGATAATGCCAATCCACCCAGATTCCAATACCATAGAACACGACAATTCGACGAAAAAGAGGGTACAACAAGTAAAATAAACTAACAACACAACACCACGCGTATACCTGGTCAGCGCTAAACCATCGTACATCCATCCATCAACCCAGCCACAACAACCGGGGTAATCAAAATAGCTGGAGAGAGCAAGAGATTATAAATCTTCATCACTCTCCCCACCTTCCTGCTCCCCTTCCTCCCCCTCCCCCTCCCCATCACCGATATCAACATCCCCCGTCCCTCCACCCCATTCTCTCTCCCACAATGGTTTCCCATCTGGACCTACAATCCTTGGCATTAGCTCCATTCCAAATGAATGGGTCGACGAGAGAAGGAGGGGGCGTAGCAGGGCTCGCGATCAAAGCAGATGATATTGGTGGGAACGGGAATGATTGGGAATGAAATGGCGTTATGGAAGAAAGTCTCACCTAACCGAGTCTGCGAAGGCATTAACGCAGGATGAGCAGGGAACAACATCGACCTAGCCCGTTGCAGTCTCGTGAGTAAGACCGTCCGGTCCGAGAGGAGGTCCTGGATATAATCTATCGCTGTTGAGGACGCCCCAAATTCAGCACCAGCGCAGGCAAGGGCGAAGAGATAAGAAGAGGAGACACCGACTCTTCTGCAATACAACGTTCTCACTCCTCGGTCCAGCCCTCCCATCAGCCCTCTCCCCATCTTCCACATTACCATTCCCGTTCGCACCCTTCTTGCCCCTCCTCTTCCCCTTCTTCGCTCCCTTGTCGCTCTCCACCTTCTCCCCATTCTTCTTAGCCAACCTAGCCTCTTCTTCCTCCTTCTTGATCGCTTCTCGTAAAGCAGGCACCGTATCACAAAGAGCTTCGTACCCCCGTCGGATATTCGCACGGCGTTTCTGTTCTGATTGGATATGATTTGCTTTCTTTTGGGATGCGGTTAGGAGTGGTGGTTTGGATGGAGGGGGACGCAGCGTCGATGTCGTTGATGTCGAGGAGCCGGAAACTGAACCGGAGCGTTGCGAAGAGGAGGTGGATGAACGCGAAGGTGCCGGAGCGGATTGTGAAATATGATGATGGTGTGATGATGGTACCGTTGAAGATCTAGAGAGGAGGGTAGTGGGCGCTGGCGACGATCTTCGCCGTTTGTTACTAGCTAACATAGTGTCGTCCGTGGAACCCCTTTTCGGTTTAGGGTGCGGGATGCCATTCGATGGAGGGGGTGTAGGCGTGGACTGCGATGATGAGGGAGGTTGGACTCGGAATTGGGTATGAGATGGTGCGATGTGATTTAGGATCGAGGAGTAGGAGTTAATGGGTGGTTGATGGACATTGGGATTTGGATACGAGGAGAACAAAGTTTGGGTGAGGTTCAACTGCGAGGAACTAGAAGCCAAATTTGAAGACGAAGAAGAGGATGGAGGGATGCCATTCGAAAATACTGGGCTGTCTTGTATCCTCGTCCGCGATTGGTCCCCATTCAGACTGGGGGTATAACTGCTCGCACTGGAACTGCCGCTACTCCAAGCGTCGGACCTATCCCTGTCCCTATCCCCGTCCAGGGCCATTAAATCCTTCGTAGCCTTGGCCAGCTTTCCTTCTCCAGCCACAGGCAAGTCGCCGACGATTTCCTGGGCATAGCCTACCCATTCTGCGGGTAAGCTGGAGCCTGAGTAGTCGCCATAATCGATGGAGGACAAGAAGGACTGAAAGGCATGAGATTCAGTTGGACTCAGGAGCGGCATTGGACCAGAGTAACAGAGAGTATAATATGTATCTCAAGTAGACTGGCGGGGGAAGGTCCATGTGATAATCCAGGTTGTCCTTTTAGTACTGCGATGCGCAATCCAATCTGGTCCATCATGCCACGTGGCCGTAGCCGCCCTTATGGCACCGCCGGCAACGGAGTACCCGGCATCCGGTGACAGGTCAGATGTGCCACTCGTCGTCTTCGTCTCTCCCGTCGGGCGCGCGTCCAGCGTCCACCATTCTTTCCAGCGTTCTTTCTGCGGCCAACCTGTCAATCCAACTGCTCAATCCATCCACAGTTTAGCACATGAAATCCACAGCGATCAGCAACGCACTGCGCCTGAGCTCTCCAAATCGGTGAAATCAATTCATGTCTCTCGGAGACTCCCTGCGCTGCACGCGTTGACGACCAAAGATTCCCGATCCACCACATCGGTAGGCTCGTCGGTGGTGATCTTGACAAACTCCATTTTAGTACCCCGGCTCATCCTCCACCCGGGCATCTCCCCGACGCTCTGCAAATCATCCTTGCGTGTTCGTTCTCACCTTGGCACTTGCACGGATATGCCATTGAATCTGTCAACCATGAAACCTCAATCTCACGATGTTTGATCGTTACCCCACACGATCGTGTGCTGCACTTGAAAGAGAAGTTCTCGCTGTCGTTGCCAGGTCCAGGTGATCTCCCTTTTACTGAAACATGATCATGACATCACCCTCATCTCGCTCTCCCTTCGTTCGTCTGACTTTGAAGTCGCAAAACAGAAAACCCGTTTGTCCTTCTAGTTCTTTTTTTTTGCCAGTGGATAGACGTCATGTCATCCCGACAGTAATCTTTCCCTGGTTTCACTTGCACGCGACACCATCTGCACCGAATTTCTTCGCGCCATTGAGAGGACACAATCAAATAACAATCGCCGTTTCTCCGGGCTCTCTCGCTATCCATGACGTTGGTATTCCCCGCCGCCGCGGCCCTCAGGAGTTCCAAATTGCATCCACAAGGGTCCACACTTTACATGCAACATCCAACGCAAAGACTACTAGCGCCTCGCCATCACAATCACTTATCTTTCCAACTAGGATCTTTGTAGTTCCCCGACATTAGCGTCCAGGCTACGTCTCGAGCTCAATTTCATCTCCTGCATATCCCCCGCCGTACGTTGATATCTTCCCAAATTCTCCTCGCACTTCTATAACCCTTTGCTGTTGACCGACATCTCCGCCTATAGGTGTTAAACATCCTTCAGGTTGTCAGATCGGTTCCTGAACCCCAACAAACCTCGTCCACATACAAACCATGGCGATCCTGGGTTGTCTTCGAGCTAATGTCTCCGACGGTGGTTCAAGCGTGGCTCCCATCAGTCTCCCAAGACATTTTCGACCCAGGCTACTCATACCACCGAAACTCAATCAAGGTGAGACACGGCCATAACCAGGGACGTTCACACTCACCTTCTTCGAATCGTGGTCCTGGCCCTGCACTATGGTGCTCCTCGAATCCAGGTCCCAGAATTCAGACTACAAAGATATGGTACAAATGTCTAGCCATAACCCAAACCCCTCCCAATCCCTCCAGACCCATCTTCAGGTCAATTTCATTCGGAATATACCGTCCATCAAGCACACTTCCTGATTGTCCCTCTTGTCCATATCTATGACTTTGTATTGGTGATTGGGACCCTGCGGATTATTTGAATGATGATACTTCATTTGCTCGTGACGGTTCCTGACCACCAAGCTATCCACTATCCTTTGATTGTACCTTCCTGCGCGATACGTACTGTGATGCACGTTCTTGATCTCCTCCTGTCAATTTCCTTTGCTCCATCGCAACTTGGTCCCTGACTTCGAGTAGTAGTAGTAGTAGTTCATTCCTCTTTCACTTGGCTTTCCCTAGTTGTTGACCGCGGCCCTCTCGGCTTTGCACAACTTTATGTTACAACTCTCAATCATCGAATGTTGATGCATCCTCACCATCCAACACACGTTCCATACCATCGACTATATTGACACCATCTCCGACAACCGTCCCCACCCAACCTCATGCATCACCCCGTCCCGGTCACTCGTTATCTTTCTTGCAATTGGCACTTCGGACGACCAGGTTGCATGGACACATCAACCTTCAACGAAATTGCAATAGAGGCGAGGCAAGGACTTCTATTGAGCACGAACTGTACCTCGATACGACTTTGCCCAGTCCCGCCGACCGAATCGTGATCCGTTGATCGAGGGAACAGAGCGAAGGTCGCGGAGAACTCTAAGTAGGCATACGACCCAACATGGAATCTACATATACCGTCTCATCCATCCACACCGAAAAACCACCCATCTGGAATCTTGGGCTTATCAGCAGTTCCGGCGGACGGAGATGGCGAGGGCGATCAAAGTACAGCGAAGAGTCTAACGAGAATTTGAAGGGTGAGGTGTCCGGTGAAGTGACAGTGTAGGATCTACGGCGTCCGCTAGCGTGTCTTGAGGTTGAACCGAATTATGTTGGCGACGAAATGATTCGTCTATGGATGGAGAA
Source organism: Jaapia argillacea MUCL 33604 (assembly GCA_000697665.1). Lineage (NCBI taxonomy): Eukaryota > Fungi > Basidiomycota > Agaricomycetes > Jaapiales > Jaapiaceae > Jaapia > Jaapia argillacea. The sequence goes on from KL197720.1 coordinate 1,159,691, forward strand.
ATGAAAGGTGTGAAGGATGAGTGAGATCAGATATCAACAAACACACCACTCGTCCTGGTTGATAGTGGCCAACAGGGCCTCCGAGTTTGAGATGGAGGTTTATCTGAGCGTTTCAGCCGGAAGACGGAAGATGGAACGTATGTCAAGAGCTGGGAGACGCGAGGGATGGTAGGTAGCAATAAATATGACGTCCAGTTAGCACGGAGCCTGCTTTGATGCCAGCGGTGTCGATCCCCGAACGTGGCTTCTCCGTGGCAGAATGTATGCGTCCTGAAGGATATCGCGTTTCGGGCCGGAGCATGCCAAGACTTGGCTTGATGTGTAGGTCGTGGATCCCTGGCCACAGTAGAAGCTGGCGTACCTGAGATCCGCGACGTGGCATGCGAACGGCTTTGAACAACTAATGGTGTCAACTGGGAATAAGTTGACTTTTGCTAGCATAGGATCATTCTCCTGCGATAAAAGAAGAAAATGCCACAAAAGTCACGTTCCCATAGCATGGGCGGAAAGTGAGGAAAGGCACGCCAACGATGTTCACATTTTCCCGGCGACGTCTGACAATGTGAGCAAGAGGACTAATCCAGTTAATTAGTTGGGATTTGGTGCATGACGGATACTTTACTTGGGGTGGTGGGCGTCCCTAGACATGGGTTGAAGTAGACGAAATCCCCCATGCAGTCAAGACGCGAAGGAACCGAGGGACGATCCAACCACATAAATCTGGTTTGGGGAGTGACTTGGCAGCGACTCACATGTCTGAAAACAAGAGATAATTTTAATAAGGTTCCATCCACGGACCAACTCGAATGGCGGATCTGTGGTCAGCTCGGCATCGACATGACTGAACAGAGACGCGCCTTAGCGTTGACGTTGTATAGTATGAGTAGCATTGGCATCTAGTTGCTACAGTCGTGGGGACGGTAAACGACGTCACGAGGCACCGATGGAGGGCATCCGCTTCGAATGGATAAAACTTGGGCGGGAAATCCTATGATACCGCGACAGCGGATCAAGATCCCAGCTGTCTAATATCCTGAGAAAGACGGGGAAATATGTAGTCGGGTATGTAGGATGTGCGAGGCCGAGGATCCATAATTTGGATTCAGGGATGTCCACCAGATGGTTACCTACAAACCGCCTTCCAAGCAAGGCAATGATTTTGAAGCCGCTCAACGGTTAAGCCACTGGAGGAAGATAAGAAAAGGTTAGTCCAGGAGGCAACGATGGTGAGTTGGACTCGACCTGATGCTCACAGTGCACGGGGCCAAAACGAGTCTCCATATAGACCGAGCAAGGGACACAAAGCCATCTACAAAAGCACCGCCATGAAATTCTGCCATGCAACGGGATTCTGGCCAGTGATTAAGTTGTCTTCGACTGGCAACTACGATATAGTACATTGATGCGATATGTTATGGTCCATGATCACGGTCAAGCACGAAAAATCTATAGTAGTGGCGAGCGGTGGAGTAGATGTAGTACATGCATTGCAAGGGGTGCAGATTTGTTATGTGTTCCTGGATGATATGCAAGCGTGGGCGGGATGGTTGAACGAGGATAAGATGAGTGCCCAAAAAGTCGAGGGGATGCAGGGAGAATGTGAAATAGATGTCGAGTAAAGTAGATGGTGTCGTGACGTTCGAGCGATGCGTCTAATTGAGATATGTCCAGGTGCGAAAGTCGAAAGGGCTCGGCGATGGGTGATATGTCGGAAGGGATCCACGACCACTTGGTGCTCTCGGAGCAATATGCTCATGCCTGCATTTCGTGTGAAAAAATAGCGCCCGTTGAATCATCTCCGCGGTGCCAAAGAGGACAACATGAGTCCCTGTGCCAATTCATTCTTCCAAGCCACCCGTTTCACTGCTTCTCCAAAATCCACCCATTCTCTTCTCCGCTCTTTGCATTCCAACCACTCGTGTTCAAGATCCGATACGTCGAGTTCGTAAAAATGATAAGTGGCGGATGGTGTTGGAATTGTGGTCACGAAGCGCGTGATCTTGCCGCGTACGCCCGCTGTAACGGAACAAGGAAATGTAAGGAAAGAGGTGACGGGGGCGAGAGGGATCAGGGGGGAGAGCGGAGACGGGGATGAGGGAAAAGTGTAGGACCTTCTTCAAAGGCTTCCCGCAACGCTGCTTTCTCTAACACTCCATCTGTCGGCTCCCATCCGCCTTTTGGTACTATCAAGAAGGGATGAAAAGTAGGCACGTGACGATCAGTAATGGTTCCGGGAGATAATCGAGTCGAAACAGGGAGGAGGGGGGAGAAAAGATGGTAACAGTAATGAGACAACGACAACTCACAGACCCAAAAATCCGGACGTTTTCGACTTGTAATGATGAGGACTTTCCCCGCCGCTCTTGCGATCGGAATTGCACAGCACACGATACGGGGAGTGGACCGTCCTTTGGTGTTCATTCCGGGCGTCAGTGGCTAAGGAGTGTGTTGAAGGTCGAGAAGGGCTGAAGCTGAGCGACAACAATTGCAGGTTACTGCACCTTCATGAGCTGAAGGGTTTTGAGGTGAAAGTGATATGTGGCGCCCGTCGGACGACCAAGGGCGAGACGTGTCGGGTGACGTTTTGTTGGGAGGACAGACCAGGATGATTCGGGAAACCAAGCGAGGGAGCTGGTTTTAAATTTTATTAAATCGCCGACCGTGCAGCTGGATGTTACGAGACCCCTGCGAAGAGATGGCAATGGAGGTGCAGATCTGGGATATTCGTCAGACCTGAGGGGAGCCGGGGGTGTGCGAGAATGGAAAGAAAGGCGGAAACTCACAAGAATATGGCTGAAAGTACAGGTAAGAGTCGTATTTGGAAAGAACTGAGTGCGAAAGGACAAGGAAAGTCACAGCCCAGGAAGGCTTCCAAGAAACTGGATTTAGTCGTGTGGGTGAAAATGGGCAAAGCCCTGAGCTTGCGGTGGCGGGACCGCAGAGGAAGGTCCAACGACCAGCCACCGTTCACCCACGTTCGTCGGGAAGTCTGGAAACCTTGCTCCGGTTGCCTTCCCGATCTTCTGAGACGTCATGATCGTGCCTTTTTTGCCTGCTGCCTTTCGTATTTTCACTTCCTGGGCGAAACATGCCATTCTCGTACATATCTGATTCTACACAGCGGCATCAACGGCCGTGGAGAGAAGACTCATTATGCTCAAGGTTAACCTCGAGCTTGACCTCGATACGTGTGCGGGTGTGAAAGTCTGGGATAAGGAGGGAACTTAAGCCTTTGGCGGTCAGCGTTGAAGTTATATGAGTGTCCTCGTGCAGATGTAAAGGGTATATGACCATCTATCATGTCTATTCATTCCAGCTGGGACGGGAGCGGTGATCAACACGAGATCCGGGGAACAAAGGTAGTAGGGAGAAACTCACGCAACCAAGAACATACACACCACCCCAACGGCCATCGCAGCAAACTGTACAAAGCGTGTAAGTCATGCGGAGCGGGGACAACCGGTCAGATGTATGCCACGTACCTCCCGCAGCGCTTGTTTGCCACTTTTGCTCTCCTCCAGAAGGCTATTGTAATTCGTGAGACGGGGGTGCCAGTCAGTGACCCACAAATCAAATGATGGTAGAAATTTAACACACGTTGGAAGAACAGCGACCGCTCCAATGTAGAGGAAACCGCCCGCTACAAATGGAATCACCTGACCAGTGTGAATGATCAGCATCACATTCACAAAAGCGGATGATGATTATCCGGAATACGGACCAGATCTGCGAGTTGAACTGTGGTTCCTAAAATCCCGGCAGCCTGCTGTCGGAGGGCAGATGCCAAATCGATTGCACCTCCACCATCCTCATGGCCAGAGGCAGCCATATTGTGGATCGCGATGCCCATGAACGTGCTAGAGAAGGAGGAAACGAAGCAAACACGGGGTGAGATAAGAAAGCGAATACCAGATGGTTGGAGTGATGATTTACCCAATCTAATCGAACACGCAGATGTTACGTTCGAGGACCAATTAGACGGATTTAACGGGCAATGGTGGGATGCTGGGACGTACAAACGCTCCAACAGCCGTCAGAAACTGGGATTGCATGGCTTGCCTCTTGGTGAACCCAGATCTCACAAGGATGGAATAATCGGCGATTTCATGGGGTATTTCGTGTGCAAAGCATGCGAGAGTGGTAGTAGCTCCAATCAGCGGCGACGAATAGAACGACGCTGCCATGCTGAATGCCATGTCAGCAGAGTAACAGACAAATGAAGGAATATACACACGCAAGACCATCTGTACTACAAACACAGGAATACTATCGGGTCAGCTAAGGATTCGAAGCTGAATGCAGGAGGGAAATGACGCACATATTATGGACAAAATCACCGAATAAGTTCAAATAAGCAGATAATTTAGATGCTGAGTTCGATGCTTTGACAGTATCCTCGGAATCCTGTCCATCTTCAGTCTTGGCTTTCTCTCCACCCCTCGAGCGAAGCTCGCCTTGGGGATGAGACTGAACACCGGTGGTAACCCCGTTGACCGTGGCAGATGGTGGATGGCTGTGGGAATGCCCGTGCCCATGTTCGGATTCTTGGCCGCTGCTGAGTACTCGTAACGTTTTTTCCATGATGAAAAAGGAGGCGAATCCCACGAAGATCCCTAAGCTGGATAAAATGATCAGGAACGTTGGGTATGAAAGGTCATTGGCACCATGGATCACCTACCCAACAAGAATATTTCTCTTTTCCTGCACCATGACAAAGTGTACGTTGTTGTCTTGATGTTCTCCCATAAACGAGTGTGGTACAAGATGCAAAAATACGTCAGAGAGTAAACCGCCAGTCTAAATTTTAAGAGAAATTAGCAAAGAGGGAGACCGGGAGTTGTACAAATTTGACTCGCCGCAAACGCTGTCATGGTGTTGAGGGTGTTGGGGTTGATCTGTGCCGGAATGAATGCGAGGATGAAGTTGGGCACCCTGTTTCAAGTACAATGAGGACAGTTTCGCGGAAGGACGTAAATCAGACACTGACGAACTGATGTAGAACGTTCCGAGGACTATTACATGATGATTTTCCGTCAGCTTATACGCAAGACACTCACCCCACAGCTGTGTGGGAGACTGACCTGAATTCCAGCCAGGTCCGAACGGAAACAACCACGCAAAGACTTGACGCATGATCGGGCTCGTCGCTGCCTCAATCTCGGCTTTGAGAGTGCTTAACTGCACAACTGGAGCACATTCTTGTATTTCTGACTCCTGTTTGCATGGGAGTAATAGAAGGCGGACGGCAAGGTGATCAGCAGCATGTTTGCGGGCCCACAAGCATTCCCAGGACTAACCAGGACCGTTAAGACCGTCTCTTCGGTAGGACCCTTTGCTGCTACTTGTAAAACGATGAAAACCAAGAGAGTGACGAGGCAGAGAGGACGACCATGTGTTGAAAAGACAGACATGGTCTTTCAGATTGTTTTGGGAGGAGACAAGCACGGATGCCAGCGCACGCGTGACGGCAATGAGCTAAACGCGACTTCGCGCCCAGCGAATTCTCGACCACAGCAACTTTACTTACGGCAATCCCAGCTCACTTTATTCTAGTCGATCATCAATTCTGTTTACGCTGCAGATGACCATGGTCGCCCCATATCCTTCTCCAGCGGAGACCTGCATCATCCAGGCCGCTGAGGAGTTGATGAGGGAAACCATGGCTAGGTATGACCCTTCACACGATGCCTATCACGGTGTGTGCTCCATCTCTGTGGCTTTGCAGGTGGGTCAACTGACTTGTTTGAATGGATCAGTGGAGAGAGTACGCAAGACGGCTTTACACCTCGCCCGATCGATCTCTGCAGACCCTACCTCACCCAAACCAGACCTACTCACAGTAGAGTTATCTGCGCTTCTTCACGACGTCTTGGACAAGAAATACGTTCCTGAAGCTCAATCATCCGATCCCTACGCCTTCTTTCTACCCTTCTTCCTTACATGGGCGCGTACCTATGGCCTGGACCTTGTCACAGACGGACGAGCAAAACAAATAGCCATGATCATAGACAATGTATCGTGGAGTACAGAGAAGAAGCGGCGAGAGCAGGGAATATGGGGACGGTGGCATGATGAATGCCTTGAACTACATTGTGTTCAAGATGCTGATCGCTTGGATGCCATTGGAGCTTTTGGTTTGTCCGTCCAGCCTGAGATCCTTGGTTATGGACTGAAATTCTCTGAAGGTATCATGCGATGTGCCGCATACAGTGCGACAGTGAACCGGTAAGTCTCCTGTCACCCTGCACCACGAAGCTTACTCTTGGCGAACACCACAGACCGCTTTACATATCAGACCAAGATCCAGCACACGACACATCTGCAGTCCACCATTTCTATGACAAACTGCTGCACATTCGAGATCGCCTGAAAACATCACCTGGCAGGAAATTGGGTGAACAACGGCACCAACTGGTATGTGACCCCACTCTCCGCCTTCTCCCACCCTGATGTGCCTTGGAGATGCTACAATTTCTTGAAGCCGTGAAAAGTGAATACCAGGATGAAGCGTAGACCATTATGGCGAAGTTCCGTTCCCTGCCATGATTCAAATTCTAGAGGATGGCGATACATATGTCACGATATACAGATCAGCGTGAAGGTCCATAGATATCAGCAATCGTCAAATCCTGTCATATCAATATCGTAGAAGAAGTGCTAGAAGACAAGGAAATCGTATGGTAAGATTCTAAGACTTGTCTCCTGTCGAACAACATTGAGAAACTGACCTTATACAGACTCATCACCTTGACCACCCATGCCTCCAGGTGGAATATTTTCTTGTTTCCATTCCGCATTCGTACTTCCTACCAACATACAGGCGATCAGCACAACAACGAAACGGTAAACGCTTATGTGCGGAGGGAATAGACGAACATAGATAGCAGCCCAATGCATGATATCCGCTTTCAACGCTTCATCCACATTCTGGACTATCCGATCTGCAATGGTCTTTCGCCCATACAACGCATCAAACCAAAATCTTGGCGAAAATCAGGGAGAGTATACCTTAAGGACGACGGTCGGCGGTATACAATGACTGAGCAATTCGTACAACTTCGCCCGAACATCCATCACCCGTTGTGGTGTTTGTTCTTGCAAGATCATATCAGCCACTTTATAGCAGTATGTCTCCCAGTCGGGTTTTGCGATGGTCAAGGGGCCTGAGAGGTCCGTCCTGCCCGAGCGATCATGATCGACAAAAAGATCAGCACAAAGCAGATAGGAGAGTAGGAAGAAAACTGACGACTGCATCTTGAGTGCTTCAAACACCAACAGGGCTTTCCGCATATTCCCGTTGGAATCTTCAATGATCGAATGGGAGGCGGTCTCAGGCAAGTCGAACTTCTCTTTCTTCGCGACGTGCTCCAACACAGTTTTCATCTGAAATAGCAAACAATGGAATTGCCATCCTTCAGCCATGAACAGATACGCGCATCACATGGGGCGCCTACCTCTTGAAATGTGGGGGCCGCCACCCGCACCAGTAGACAACGACTCTTGATGGGTGCGATAAGTTTGCTGGTGCTGTTTGCACATAGAATAATGCGGATGTTGGTCATATATTTCTCCATAGTCCGACGGAGTGCAGCTTGTGCATCTCTGGATAACGAATCTGCATCGTTCAAAACAACCACTGGAAAGCCGAGTTACGACGCTCAAAAAGTGACTCCAACAATGACAGAAGAGGAACGAACCTTTGAACCTTTGTTTCGCGTTCATGTCGACCTGCTGTGTCTGCGCGATTTCCTTCAAGATTTCTTGAATTACGACTCGGTCATAGTTTCCTACTTCACTAGAACCGAGTAGAAGGTGAATACCGAGCCAAAGGACTGGAGAAGGTAAGGCGTACCTTGGCGTGATCTCTGTATGATAATTACTCGACACAACATTCAAATCAAGTTTCCGCTTCGAAGGCGTGAGGAAGACTCGTTGATCGATTTTCAACTACGGAGAGTTACACGTAAAAGTCAGGGTTGCTTCAAGTTTCAAGGGATAGCACCAGTGCCAACTCACTTTCTCAACACCTTGACCAAAGAGCGCTCTGAGCGTACACCCTATCCGTGTCTTTTTTCCGGCGCCCGAGGGACCATAGAATAGCATATGAGGAAAGTCTGGTGAATCTGCCTACCAGAGCCACATTATCTTAGAAATGTATCTTATGAACTGAGCAAGAACGACGCGGCTCACTAGAGATTTTAGTCTCGTCGACAAGCCCTCATGGTAGTGGAGGTCATCTAATGTTTTCGGACGGTACTGAATGAACAGTATCAACTTTCAAACGGGCATCAAAGCCTTGAAGGTCATCAACCCACCTTGTCGACCCAGAGAGACATAGCGGTAAGATATGAAGTATACCAGTGGTTGTGACCAACCAACGCGTAATGTCACCGTGACGTGGCGCGCTGTCACGCGTCTCATCGTTCGAGTGAGAGCGGTTAAGAAGGAAGAGAGGAGGGTCGGAGAAAGTGATTGTGAGAGTGTGTTCAGGGTTTCGCTCGCTATAGCGCGCGGAAGCGGAGGTCGAGATATATATCGATGTTCTATCTCAAAAATCTACAACAAATAGTATAAAGTACAACATACAACAAAAAGCGATGATACTGCAATCTTATTCCCGTGTGTCTGCCCCATCTAGAGAGAAACCCCCTAAATTACAATAAGCCCCATCCTTCACTACGTCGTTGAGCTCTTCTGCACAGGTCCAGTGCCCTTCGTAGCGCTAACGGCGTTGGGTGCGCTACCATTCAAGAGCAGTTGTGCCTGACCACCCTTATCAACTCCACCTTCGTCTGGTGGACGGATTTTGGCCATTTCTTTGATGAAGGAGGTTCCCCAGTACGACGCTGAGTATTTCATCACGTACTACGGAGAATAGTTTGGACATGAGTGAGTGGATCCCGAGACGAGGTGGAAACGAGATGCCTCACTTTGAAGAGCTTTGCATGATTCTCGGCTCGGTCCTCTGCCTTCATCGTCACTGCCTCGTGAATGGCGTCCGCCACTTGTTGACTATCCCAAGGATTGACAACAATACTCCCATTCAAACTCTGTGCCGCTCCAGCGAACTCAGACAAGATCATAACACCTTGGCGTTCTTGTTGACAAGCGATGTACTCGTATGAGACCTATAAGACAAAGGTTAGAAACATGCTTTCAACTAGAAAAACGGATACTGACTAAATTCATACCGTCTCGAGTACTGCTCACAAGGCAAACGTCGCTAACGGTGTACAGGGCACACAATTCGTCGAAAGCTAGACTCTTGTGCATGAAATGGATGGGCATAAAGTCGACTGTGCCGAATCGGCCATTGATTCGCCCGACAAGTTCGTTTACTGTTGATCGCAGATTTTGATACTCTTCGACATCTTGACGTGACGGTACCGCCAGTTGTACAAGAACAACCTAGCAAACACAGGCGAATAGGTCAAAACTGGAAGGAGAGGTTGAGCCGAGTTGCATACCTTCCCAATCCACTCTGGATGTTGAGTGAGGAAAAGTTCGAGGCCGTGGAGTTTCTGGGGGACGCCTTTGATGTAGTCCAACCGATCGACACCTACAATGACCTTGCATCCCTGGAAGCGTCGTTCTAGCGAAGCGACCCGCTGCTTGACCGACTCCTTCTTCAGGTTCTGAACGGGGGATCGAAAATTAAGCTTGCTTCATGTTAGGACCTCAAAGCACTCACTTGAATGAACGATTCTGGCTCAATTCCAATCGGGAACGTCCCAACATGGGCAAGCCGCCCTTCGAACTCGACACCATTTGGCATGGTAGGCAGGCCAAGAATGCGAGTACATGACGAGAGGAAATGCCGTGCATAATCGAAAGTGTGGAAACCGATGAGGTCGCAATACAAGACACCTAGGAGGATTTCTCGTCGGACAGGCAGAATTCTATGGTTGGAATTCTTCAGATGACGGCTTCGAGACTGGAATGCATCTCGCTCACCGATAAATCTCGCTACTGGGGAAGGGAGTGTGGAGGAAGAACCCGATCTTGATTCCTGTAAAGGATTGCTTCTCCGGCACGAGGTTTTCTTCACCCTCGATCCCTTCCAAGATCTTCCCCAGCTCCGCCTTCGTAATCTCTCCCGCATTCTCCTTGCCGTCAATCAAGGCCCTCAGCATCATCGGCATCACCATCAAATGATAGTCCTGAACCCAAACCATCGAATTTGGGGTCAGCTGCTTGGTAACAGCCTCCGCGAATCGCATGTTCGCTTGCCGATACGCCAGCCAATGATCCTCGTCAAAGTTCATTTCTCCAGGATGGTAGTGGAAAAGGGGCCACAGGATCGAGTTGGAGAAGCCGTTATAATGCTTGTCTGCCATGTCATCTTCGAGATAGACAGCCTGACATGAAAACTCTTCCTTGAGACGTTTATCGACGATTGGGCGGTCTTTGAGCGGGATGAAGAAACCTGGCCAGCCGATCCAGGTGAAGGACATGGACTTTTTGAAGCCGCTGAGGGCAGAGACCAAACCCCCTGACGACATTTTGAAGTGATACTCCCCTGCCGCATCCTTCGAGATGGTAATGGGTAGACGATTGGATACGACGATGAGATGAGTGCTGTCTCCCAAATCAACGTTCAGGGATACATCGGAGGGTCCTGTCGAGAGGGCCATCGGAGAGCCGCTCAGCAGAGGGAGAAACGAAATGCAGATGATGGGGTAAAAGACAAGAAGAGAAAAGCAGAGATCGAGGATTTATCAAGGATGGGGGGGTAGCAAATTCGCCCCGGGTCAATGAGCACAGATTTGGCTGATCGACGTCATGCAAAAGTAGACAACCGGTGGCAACCGGTCCCCCCTAGTTCAGCCTCAGCCTGTTTTATGCTACGTGTGTGCTATCCTCAACATCGATTGGGTGCTCAGCACTATTCATCTTTTTAACACAACAGGCCTATCGCGGAACCTCTCCGCAACCAAACCGACGTATCACCGTTTTTGTTCACTCCATCAGCCTCTTTCGCCCGTTTTGAAGCCCTTTGCATCAGATAACGTTGGCTTCGGAGTGGGGATAAATCCTTCTTGGGTCCCTCTAGCTCTTCCTGAAGCCTCCCATGGCTTACCTACTAATATGCCGTTGGACCGTAGCGGGTCCTTTCGGGATCAGACTTATCTGAGGTACCTGCGCTGGACTGCCCCAATACAAAATCTGGGGTAATGATACCAACTTGGATTTTGCTCTACCTTCCTTGTCTTCCCTGGATCCACTCGACGTGTATCTTGGGCTCACTCGGTACTCCAACAATACCCCATATCCCGCATCTGCGCTATCAGTTCATTGACACGGCAGAATATGGGGAATCTCGTAGTTTCGTTATGTCTAGACAGGACTCTCCGTGTCCCCCGTTGTGTCATTTTAGCCATCCTATTCATGGCGATTTCGTGCAGGTCAAGGAGGAACCTCGCAGCCGAAAGTCGTGTCCCGATGAGACGTTCCGCCGTGTATCATGATCGCGGCCATTCTCGGACTCGAACTATATGCACTCTGAAACTCAGATCTTCACGTCCGGCGGGAGGTGGGTAGCCATGAGAGAAAGAAGTTCGACCACATGTATCGCAAGATGCACATGGATGTCCGAAGGCTAAAAGTTCCTTTGACCACGATCATATCAATCCCTTCCAGTCGGAGGCGGTAGTCAGAGGCGGTCGGAGCACTGAGGGCCGTCCCGCGACATAGTAAAGTACCCAGTGGTAGGTATGGACCAGTCTATACCGTCGCATACCACGTCATCCATAGCCACCTCACGATTTCTCTGATATAAGTTGAGGAGGACGTTCTGCTTCAAGACTCCACGATTCCACTAGCAGATCAAGCGTTAATACATAACACACCCAAGAAAGGTGAGACAAGATACATGATAAACAACATCCCAAGTCAGTCCACAACCCAAGCTCCAACATATCCAATCAACTATCTATCACCTACCATCCACCAGGCATGGGACCAATATGCCTCCCCGTCGGTCCCCTGATCGGCTGACTCCGCTGCTGCTGAGCCTCCTCATGCAAAACAGCATTCAACTCCCTATCCAAATTCCTCGCCAACTCCTCATCCTCCTCCTCCTGCTTCAACCTCCTCTCCTCCTCCTCCCTAGCCAACCTCTTCGCCAACTCCTGCGCCTTCCTCTCATCTTCACGCGCCTGTTGGATTTGCGCTTGGATTTGGATCTGTGGGTGGCTGGGAGGTTTGGCGTCGTAGGTTTGATGTCTAGGTTTTGGAGTGGAGGCGTTGGATTCTGGACGAGGTGGGAGTGGTAGTGGGGTATGGTATCTTGCCTCCAAGTAAGGATCTGGGAGTTGTTGAGGAGGTGATGGGGGGAAAGCGCCTGGTGGTTGAGAGTAGGAAGGACCTGGTTGATGATGGTACGAAGATTGGTTAGGTGGGGGGTACGACTCTGTCCTCGTTGGTACAGGCACCGTCGGTACCGGGAACGAGAACCCAAAACTACTGCTTGTAGGAGGGGGCGGAGCCGGTGGTTGCGATTCACCAAAATGTGATGTTGGTGGAGGGTACGGCGATGCCATCGTATTTCTAGGATCGGGGTAACTTGTAACTGGTGGCTGAGCTGGTGGTTGCGATTCACCAAAATGTGTTGCCGGCGGAGTGTAGGAATAGTTCACTGGTGATGCCATCGTATTTCTAGGATCGGGGTAACTGGTAGCAGGCGGCTGAGCCGGTGGCTGCGATTCAACAAAATGCGATGTCGGCGGAGGGTAGGAATAGTTCACCGGGGATGCCATCGTATTTCTAGGATCGGGGTAACTTGTAGCAGGCGGCTGAGCCGGTGGCTGTGATTCACTAAAATACGATGTCGGTGGAGGGTACGAGTAGTTCACTGGGGATGCCATCGTATTTCTAGGATCCGGGTAGCCCGGACAAGGATCGGGAGCCGCGGGGTAAGTGTTGGATACCAATGTTGGATGTATCCCTCCGGGTGGAGGTGAGGTGGGTGACGGGTACCGGGCGTGAATTGGATCCTCCGGTGGGACCGGACGCGAGGTCACCATGGTACCTGTAGAGGATTTTGGATTCCCAGGTCTTAGAATAGATGGGACTGGTCCGATAGGTTTAGGTACGGATTCTTCTCGGATGGGAGGGGCGGGTGAACTACCCCTTGATGGTGGGTGTGAGGAATATCTGCCGTTTGGAGGGGCGAGGTGGGCGCCTTGAGTCGAGGCTGTGGGACGGGGCAGGGGTGTATTCGATTTGGGGGGTGTTTTGGGTGGGGTGTGAGGTTGGAGTTGGGCTGGGATAGAGGGAGGGGAGTAGGATTGTTGTTGTTGTTGGGCTCTGGGAGGGGTGTTGGGTTGGAGTTGGGCGGGGATCTTGGGGGGTGGTTGTTGGGTTTGGGGTTGTGAGGTAGGACGTGGGGGAGCCAAGGTTGGTTGGTTTGGCTGGTATTGGAGTTGTTGGGGACGTGAAAGTCGGTCCTTGGGTGCGAGTTTGGATGGACGTCGGACGGGTGGAGGTCCAGTTGCGTAATAAGTCATTTCGAGATAGAGATCTCCGCGTACACCACCACCAGGTTCTTCCAATGGCACCCAGTCTGATAAAATCACATCAGGATGGAGAATGGAGTCTAAACTGAGGATCACATACCGTCGAACTCTCCCGTCTGCAACGTCTCGGTGATATCAACGTTACCCGAACCAAGGAGGTTATCGTCCTTCCTCTCTTCCGCCGAAAAGCATTCGACATGGAGCGTCCTACTCTTCTCTCCTGTGTTCTTGAATATCTGAAGTCGGAGTTCTTGATCCCACTCTGGATGTTGGCCCCCTTTGACATCTACCTCTGTGCGTTTGGTTGTGCCCTCCAGAGAGATGGTGGCGTATACATCTTGTTTGTAGAAATGCTTGTCCCGCAGATTGCGAGCTTTGAGGACGACGACGACGAGAGTTCCAATCGGTTCTTTCGACATTCGGGGATGGAAGGTGGGACTTGACAACGAAAGACTGTTGTTGATGTACTTAAATAGAGAGCTGTGTCTTGGAGCCCCTTGACACTTGTTGGCGGTGTTTGGGCTATCGCAAAAGGCAGTGACGTCACGCAGTTAATGAGTGTCACCCTGTGACAATCCTATTGAGCCCCACCTTCCTGTTTTGGAGAACAACAATGTCGAGATGTCAAATGTCATGTTGTCATGTTGCTATGCTAATCAACTGCTGCAGTGACAATGTTTCGACATTTTGTTCTTCTCCAATGTTGAGCTGGCTGCTGGACATGAATATCGCCCAATAATCCACCTTTGAGGCTCATCAAACTCCATACACTCGCTTTTTAAACCGAGGGCAGATATATTCCAGTGGTGCCACAATGCTATCCAAAGGTTTCCTCCTGCTGCTCTGGGTATTCGGCCTGCACTTGGCGGGCATCTACCTCTTCACCCGCGGTTTCCTCCTTACCCGTCTCTCTCTGCTAAATACTTCCTCCTGCACTTCCTCTCCCTTTTCTTGCTCTCTCCCGCCCACCCACAATCGCGCCGTAGTCCTAATAATTGACGCACTACGCTTTGATTTCATCTCACCCGACCCTCCTTCACCACCAGACCCGTTCCACCATAACGTCCTCACTCTCCCTCGAGATTTGACCAAGCGGTTCCCGGAGCGGTCATGGTTGTTCAACGCACACGCCGACCCTCCTACGACGACGTTGCAAAGGATTAAAGGCCTGACGACTGGTTCGTTGCCCACCTTTGTGGACATGGGTTCGAACTTTGGCGGAGTAGAGATCACCGAGGACTCCCTCGTCAAACAATTGACGGCACACGGCAAGAAGGTGAGCCTTTCCTTACTTTTGTTAGGCTTGTGGCTTGTATTGATGATGTGGTGTAAGATAGCGTTCATGGGCGATGATACATGGACTACAGTCTTTCCCTCTTCCTTCCAACACAACCTAACATTCCCATACGACTCTTTCAACGTCGAAGACCTCCATACGGTCGATAACGGCGTCATCGAACATCTCTTCCCTACCCTGTCCTCCTCTTCATGGGACGTTATCATCGGTCATTTCTTAGGTGTAGACCATACAGGCCACCGCTTAGGTCCCTCCAACCCCACCATGAAATCCAAACTCCTCCAAATGAACGACGTCTTGACCAAAGTGGTAGAATCACTCGACGACGATACTTTGTTGGTTGTTCTAGGAGACCACGGGATGGATAGGAAGGGCGATCATGGAGGTGATGGTGAACTTGAGACTAGTTGTGCTGTTTGGGTTTATAGCAAAGGGGTGGATTTGAATGTTGGTAGGAAGAGGGAAGAAGGAGAGGTGTTGTCACAGAAGAAGTTGTTCCCTGGGACGACCGAACCACATCGATCAATCCAACAAATCGACTTGGTACCAACCCTTTCCCTCTTGCTAGGGTTACCAATCCCGTTCAACAACCTAGGAACTATAATCCCAGAACTATTCTCCCGACCTTCTTCCTCGTCATCAGGCGAGCTCGAATACGCACGAGCATTGCAAATCAATGCGGAGCAGATCAAGACTTATTTGGATACGTACCGTGCTAGTTCCAGTGGTAGCGATTTGGATGGGGTTTGGGACGAGGTGGTTCGTAGGTGGGATGATGTCGTTAGTCGTGAGAGGAAGGATGGTGTTGAATCGTTGGCGACGTTTACGAGGTTTGCGTTGGAGGAATGTCGGGCTCTGTGGGCTCAGTTCAACATCATCAAGATGGGTTTGGGCTTGGCATTGATTTTGCTGGGTCTTTTGGGGAGCTGGGGGTTATACGTGAGGCTTGGGGTGGAGAAGGAGAAGGGAGATCTGAAGGAGAAGGCCGAGCATTGGGATTGGGAATTCTGGGTTGGGGATGTATTGAAAGTTTGCTTGAAAGGTGCTGGGCTAGGTGTTGTGGCCGGTCTATTGGTATACCTTGTGTTAGTGGTCATAACCAAGGTTATGGATGGCAAAACAATGGACGCATTCGATTTCATCATATTCTTCACCCCATTCTCGTCATCCCTCTCCATCCTCTGGACCTACCCACCTCCCATCCCCACTCGCACATCTCTGACCCTTACAACCGTCCTCACCTCAACCCTCGCCATCCTCCCTCTCATCCTCCACACCCTCTCCTTCTTCTCAAACTCCTTCACGGTATGGGAAGACCATATCGTGCTCTTCCTACTCATATCCACAATCGTACCCTCCCTGTTAACCGGCTTGCGCGCACCCACTTCGCGTCTCCGAACCCGTATCATCGGCTTTTCCCTCCTCTTCGCATTATGCGTGCGGTTAATGGCGATCAGTACTGTATGCAGGGAAGAACAGCAACCTTTTTGCCACGTTACATTCTTCGCTTCTTCATCCCTACCCTCCCCACCCCCACTCATCCTACTCTTATGCATACCGACGTCACTCGTTCTTCCATGGGTGATGAAAAAGGCATTTTTAGGCACGTCGAAATCGGATAGAGGGGTTGCGGGGTTGGTATTGCCATACCTCTTGAGTGGAGTTTTGTTAGCGGGGAATGGGTATTGGGTGTTGGAGTATTTGGAATCTGGCGAAGTTTTTGGATCGGGGTGGGAGGAGGTTTTGAGGAGTGCGAGGACTTTGGTTGCGAGGTGTGCGATAGGTGGGTTGGTGGCGGGAGGCTTTGGAATGTGGTGGCTCGTCCCTACTTGTTTACAGATCGAAACTTCCACCACCACCCCAGGTTCGACGGCGAACGGAGCGACACCGGAGAACAAGCAAGTCACGGTTTTGGGATTCGGGAACGCGTTCGGCTCGCCTTATTTCATCTTTTGGACTTTGTGGTTTGGGTTGGTGTTTGTGGTGACGCAGTTGACTGGTCAGGTCGTCTTGGCTTTGGCTGCTCTTGCTTTGTTGTCGTATTTGGAGGTGGTGGATGGGGTGAGGGATGTGAGGAACATTGAGGAAGCGGTTAGTTCTGCTACGCCTTCTTCTTTGTTAGAGGGAGGGGTGAGTGGTTCTGGGACGAACAGGATTAGATTCTCGGAAGTGGTGCCACTGGCGCTACTTGCGATCCATACATTCCATACGACAGGCCATCAACATACAATCCCCTCCATCCAATGGAAAACTGCATTTATCCTAACATCAACACTAACATACCCCCTCTCACCCCTCCTCGTGATGCTCAACTCATTCGGACCCATCTTCCTCATGCCTCTCTCCCTACCTCTCCTGGCACTCTGGAATTTCGCACCCTTACCCCACCCCTCCTCATCTTCACTCGCGCGCAAGGAGAGTGTGAGAGCGAGTTTGGGTGTGATGTTGTATTTTGGGGTTTGTTTGGTGGGAAGTGCGGGGGGTGTTGCTTGGTTGAGGAGACATTTGATGGTTTGGAAGATTTTTGCGCCGAGGTTTATGAGTGCTGCTGCTGGGCTTGTTGTTGTGGATTTGGGGGTATTGGTGGGATATGGTGTTGGTGTTGGGAGGGTTGTTGGGAGAGTTGGGGAGATGTTTGATGGGTGGAGGGGTTGAGGAATGCTTTGGTTTATTTAATTGGGTGTGTTTGCTTTCTTGATGCTTGAATTGGTCATGGGTCTTATTGAATCGTAGGAGTTGAAGGTTCGCGGTCGACATATCCATATACATCCTTAATGTCTCTTAAGGTTAGCTGCCCTACCTGAAGCTCTCGCCTTGCGATAGCCGATCTGGAGAGGCCAACCTGGGGCTTTGGAAACCCTCGAATCGGCGATATCTCAGGCGCCGTGAACAGATTATATCGAGCCACTGCCTTCAGACCTCCATCTTCTATTTACCTTTCGTGCTTTTGGTGGAAGTCTGGCTCAGTTGACCTTGACTTCTATCCCTTGTATTGACTGAATCCCGTGCAAGGAGCGTCGTCAACACCTTTGCCTCAGTAATTATCTGTCCTATTTCCTCAGTGGGAAACGAACACTTGTCTCTTGGGTGTTGAATGGCCATGTTATTGTGAGGATTTCATGGCGTCTTGACTATGTTTTCGAAGCCTGACGGGGAGAACGATCAAATTCGGCCAAAGCACAGCCACACAACCTTCTCTCGATCAGCCACCACGTCTGCCTGCTGCGAAAGCGTTGCAGTCCAACATGCCACGACTACGTTATTTTCTTGCATTCTCCCCTGCAGTAATCGCAATATGTCTTGCAGCTTACATCCGTCAACCACAATTCCCCCGTCTCTCCCAAATTCCCTTCACATTCCAACACTCACAAGCTTCTCCCAGCTCGGATCAACAAACCTTGAACTTGGATTCGATACTCGAAGAATACGAGCTTGACTACTCGAACCAGTTCTCGCGAAAGATTGCAGCTTGTGGGGATCTTCATGGAGATATGGAAAACTCCCTGAAGGTGTTGCAATTGGCGAAGGTTGTGGATGAAGCGGGTGATTGGAGTGGTGAGGTGGACTTTTTCGTCCAAACTGGAGATATAATCGACCGGTAAGTCTACTCTACCGGACGAAAGTGGTTTTGACCTTTGAAAATGTGCGTTTGCAGGGGAGACGACACGATTCAATTGTTCAGCTGGATGGAGGAACTGAGGATCCAAGCTGCGAGCATGGGCGGCACACTCGTGTCCAATCTGGGTAACCATGAATGGATGAATGCTATCGGTGCCTCTTCATCCCATTGCTTCCCTATCTCAATACTAATTCCACCCGGTCTCTAGGCGACTGGCGGTGAGTAGACCTTCTCGTGCGCGACTTCGTGACTCAAACTTCCACTCCCTTCCCTTTGCAGCTATGTTTACGAAAGTGAAATTGACACCTTTGGCTCCGTCCCTGCTCGCCAGAAGATGCTAACAACAGGCCAAATCGGTCGGGCCTGGCTAGCGAACTACACTACAACTACTCGCCTCCCGCTTCATCCCTCCCTCGGACCTCCAAATACAGACTACCCTCCTCCCTCTCCACCCAATCCCCCTCCCCCCGACTCCAACTTCAGCTTCTTACTCTCCTCCCCGCTCTCACACGCAGCCTTCTCATTCGTCCACGGCGGCCTCGCACCTACCTACCCCGACCTATCTCCCTTCCCATCTGCCATCAACACCCTCTCTTCATCCCTCCTCCGTAAACTCCAAGCTCGTCATCCATTTCCACCACCCCACCCCCCATACCCATACCCTGGGCTACCGGCTAGTGCGAGCGAAGCTGAGAGGAGGCTCTATGGGAACGACGGGCCTCTTTGGTATAGGGGGTGGGCGTTGGATGGGGAGAGAAGCGTTTGTGCAGAGGTTGATGAGGTGTTGGAAAAGACGGGGACGAGGCGGATGGTTATGGGACATACACCTGATTTTGAGGTTGGACTGTTACTTCTTTGTCACTGAAATTGGTTATTGATTTGGTTTTGGTTTGTTAGGGTATTGTGTCAAGATGTGATGGGAAGATCTTGATCATTGATACTGGTACGTCCCCTCCTATCATTCCGGCCTCGCCTCTAACAACTAACGGCGTTGGTATTGTTGCCTGTATCACATAGGGATCTCACACGCATATGGCGGTGTCCTCTCAGCCCTCTCCATCGAATACACCCTGACTCCGGCCAAGGCGAAGGATGGCGTCCTCAGCTCTAAGAATCCAGTGACGCATATATGGGTCGAGAATGAAGTCATCAAGGCGCTGTACCTCGATAGAGAGGAGGTCCTCGTTGATGAGAGTCGGGCGTTCGTTTGGTGACGATGACTGCTTGTATTCAGCGTCGTGGTTGACCCGCTTAGTGCTGTTGGAGCAGCTTTGGGAGATGCGCTGTACTCTGTCAAAATCTATCCTGCGAGCCGAGATTTGTATTCTAGGATTATAGATGTGAGGGAACATTGACATGCCGTCCACGATGGCCTTTGTACGACATCATATTTGATCAGATTGATTTAAATAAACCTCTCTGTTTTGGACTCGAGCTCACCCTCGACCTGTCAAGCCAGCACCAAAAGCTTCTGTTCACAACCGGATGCATAAACGAGCGTACAATTTTTCGCCAATACGTCCGTGGTGTTCGAGATAACTGCAACACAGGTCCGTGTCATATATTGGAAGGCGCAAATATCCGTTCACATCCCTCATATTACTCCCAACAGGGCGTCTTCTCAAGGGGCGGAATCTGTGTAAGATTTCTCATAGCCCTCGTCGTCAAGAATCCCTGGACCAGCCCTGGATACGTTGGGTAGCGGTTTGTAACCCACATTCTTGCTACCCCTAGCGACGAGCGCAAACAGGACGAGAAGGAGCACAATCACCCCGACGAGCAAGCCGATGATGATGTATGAATTTCTGAGCAGGTCCGAGTCGCTGCTCTCAGGAGATGCTGGCGAAGGGATAACGTCATCTTTGGTTGTGTTGCCCCCTGTTGCACAAGGTCCAGTCATAAATCAATACGAGGAGTGAGGCAATCGAAGTTGTGCCTACCTGACGAGCCTTTGCTGAGTTTTTTGAATGAATCGAGACGAACCGCATTGGCCGCGTCAAAGTCATTCCACGCTTGAGCTTGATTCGTCGTCTGAAGGGTTCGAGTAAGATACAAGATGATTGCGGATCGCAGGGATTCTAAATGTACACTCAAAAGCTGTACGAATGGGTCACTGGTTCCCGGCGTAGCCCAACGTCCAAAATCGAAGAGCGCGTACGCATTGCGGAGGAAGGTGTCGCCCAAAATGATGTCTAAACAAGACCAGACAAACTCAGAAATAGTCTGGCAATCAATTTAATGCTCTGCTCACCAAGATCGCCTGCATCTGCAACCAAAAACAACCCAGAACATGTAAGGTCCCCACTATTACTTACATGCGTGACACTAACAATGTCAATCGGGTTGACAGGGTACTCGTCTTTTCCGAATACGAAGCTGACGTTGACTTTTGTATCACAGGGGACGGTATACATTGATTGGGTCATGTTGAATACAGCACCGGGCACATCCTTGAATATCGCATCGGCGTAGAAGCGGGGGGCGAGGGCTGTCGGAAGGAAGTAAGGGTCTTTGGAAAAGCCAGTCAGAAGTTAGGGATATGCTTCGCTTACCGTAGCTAGTGCCGGAGTCGAGCAAAGCGATCGTTTGGCCTGCACTGACAAAGGTACTGTTGCTATGGAAAAGCTAAGATTGAGTGGCCGGTATGAGATGAGGGTCACTTACAATTTTGAATGGCCACTGTATGTTTTCCCGTTCACAATTATTCCGTCCATCGTGGTAGCCCACCTAGGGAAAGAGGTGGTGGATAGAACCTTCCGCTGTGGTGTATTTGTTATAGCAGCAAACTCAGTTGCAACTTCCCCTGTGGGTAGGTAAGAGCTTCAAAAAATTGTGAATTTCTGAATCGGCTCACGTACCGATGGTGAAGGTGCCCCCGCTTGTAGTCCCGTAGACGGGATCTCTGGAGAGCATGAATGTGATATAGTTGGGTTCTTCAGGGTACATCATAAATGCCTGAAGTGAATAAAAAATTAGGCATACAGGTAATGGACCCGGAACCAAGATCATACATTATCTAAGAAGGTCCTTCCATTGTAGCTTGTGTTCTTCAGGGTGTGGGCAACCTGCGAACCGGTTGTGCTAAACAACAACAACGACGTTCAGAAGCTTCCGACGGTTCGAAGAACTGCAATCTCACGGTGCAACACCCAAGATACCCAGCTGATTGAGGCTTGGCTGAGTAGCATTACTCCCCGGTGCTGAAACTTAATAAAGAGCGGACAGTAAGAATTTTAGGCTCCATTAGAAGGGTAACGCGGAATACAAAGGACATACTGAAAGCCTGCTTATCCACCTTGAAGTCACCAAATTGAACTGGTCCGACGAGGATGGGTCCCCCTGCAACAGTACGATGTCTACGTGTTTGCGTCAGTACAGTGGTGGCATTGTAAGCTATGAACTCGCGCACCCATCCGGGCCATATAGGATAGTTCCATTCCGCCCTGTGTTGGCGAAAGGCGTAAGGTTAATCCCGGGGGAGTCGATCCATAGGTCAGAACTTCCGGTGTCGAGTTGAACCTAGTGATCATGGCTCACGGAAAGTTTCTGAAGCGATTTTTGGATGGTACACATACCTGGACTGGTTGGCCGTCAAATTCGACAGTTACAAGATATGCGAAACCGTCCGCATTCGTGAAGTTGATAGAGGTCGAGGACGGCGTGTCACTCCTACTGAAAGGGACCGAGAAAGCGAATGCAATGTCAAGCAGCGAAATGAAAGTGAATAGGCTCGTCAGATCTATCATCGTCGATCAGCTGTGAGGGGTCCTTGTAAGGGGGAGAATGCAGGAGGTATGTGGGCTTGAACGCACTGGTTGACACAAGCCTTTAAGCAAATGCATGGGCTGTTGACACTGCATGTAGTGTGCGTGGCAGAGCCACGCCAACCTGCCCTGCCAGCTGCTGGCAGTGGCACTGCCACCTGGCAGGACGAAAGTCTGAGGCAGTTGGGTGGCAGTTAAGATATTCGATTAATAGATGATTTTACGGTATTTTGGTCACCGATGTAGGCTAAGTGATGTTGAGGGCCCGGCTCGGCTCAATGCCCGGGGCTTGGGCTCGGCTTTAGCAGGCTCAGGCTTCATGGATGCTGAGCCCGAGCCTCAGGCCCTAAAGGGGGCTTGGTTGGGCCTGGCTCGGGCTCAAGCCCGGGCTTATATGCGGAAAAAGAGCAATAAAATGAATCAAATTTGTATGCTCCTACTATCTGCACAGGTGATCGCATCTTCCATCATGGTTGGTAATAGCGAGGCAAAGAGTCAACTTGAGATAGACTCAAGGGTGACGGCGAGATCGCGAACGTGATTTCCTGTCGCCAGCGGTGCTCTCGTTAGTCGTGGGGCAAGCCTTCCATTTATCTACGAGGTAGGGTGTATACAAGACATCTTCAGGAGGGGAATATTTACATCAGAGCAAGTCAAAAAGAAGCTCACGGTTCACCGAATCACCAACCTATCCTCCACGTCTCGTTGTTGTCTTCGAAACCCTTTATCACCCCCAAAAAAACCCAGCACTTCCCTCATGCCACATACCCTCAGGTCCTCACTCGTGAATTGTCAGCAGTAGGTAGGTGGATCACATACACCTGTCAACACACTGGATCTGATGAACTTCATGATAAATTTTCAGGATTTGCGACAGAACAGTGGAGAGGTGCCGCGATCATCAATGGCTGGAAGTTGTGAGGCTTGAGACGAATCCAGCAAACCTAGCCGCGGTTGCAGCAGAGACCATTGAAGGGGTTAACATTATCCATGAATCAGATAACTGAACTTCAAAGTATCAAATAAACAATTCTCACCTCTTCATCGAGCTCATCCCTACTACTTCCTACTATCGATCTCTTTGTTCACGTCCTTTCCAAAGATGTCATCAGAAAACACCATTTCCATCCTTGTGTATTGACTGATTCATTGCCAAGATGCTGCATGTTGACTTGAGTACTCACTTGCAGCACACCGGAGGCAAGAGCTTCACCAGCAACCTTGTCAGGGTCCGGATAGTTGAAAAAAGGACGGATAATCAAACTTGACAAATGGGATAGCTGTGATAGTGACAATATTTGGTGTTGGTGGTTGGGTAGAGTGGCTTTACCATATCATAATCCATAAAGCAGGGAAGAATAGCCCTGTGAGCGCGTTGTGAGGCGTTACTGAACGTGGAGCATCACATATATGTCACATCACCCTCCTCCCTCGCCTTCCCTCACTGAGTCGTCAGAAGTGCTCCCCATCTTACCTGAAGCTCTTCTCCTGCTCGCGAACACAATGGATTAACAGATCCCCCCATTTCACTGTGGAAGAACAAAGTTTTCTCTTAACAAACAGCACTAGCCACCCTCTCTCTCGTCTCGAAAGCCCGGGCTTTAGCCCAGGGCTCAGGCTTTCCATGAACCAAGCCTGAGCCCAAGCCACCCATAAGCCCCTTCCTTGGGTCAGGCTTGGAGCCAGGCCCTCAACATCACTATGTAGGCTACAGTATATCCAGGCAGACAGTAGATTCAGTCCAGAATGCAGTTTGGTTTTTTTCAGCTCAGTACTGGCCTTTGCTATGGCTCTGAACCCTCAGATTGTCAACTTCATCCGTGCTCATTTCTTGAAATTCAAGAAAAAGCAGTATAGAACAAACTGATGGACATTCAAATGCAAGAAATGTGGCACCATTGTTGAAAACTGCAACAACCAGATATGCACATATGCACACACAGGACAATAATGGTGGTATCGACATGGCTGCACTCACAGACCTGGAAGACAAGTTCTTGGCAGAGTTGACCCAACTTTTTGAGAGCAACACAAACTACATTCAAGAACAACTTGAGAAGTCCTTTGAGGCACTGCAGAAGGCAGATAAGGATGATTTGTGGGAGGACAGACAGATGAGGAGATTGTGTTCCTCGAGAAGGTGCACTACAGTGACTTGCGTGAGTGAGTTGCACTTTTGAGGGAATCGGACTCTGTTCTTGCCAGCACCGCACTGCAAGAGCACCAGGAAGACCTTCTCAAGCATCAGAAACTGAGGGGGGCTCATCAACTTGGGATATTTGATGACATTGGCAGGTGTTGAGGAGCTTTAGATTACAGATACTTTATGTGTTGAGACAAATACACTGTAAAATTGAATATTTTCCTGCCACCCCCCTGCCAAGTTGGCAGAAATGGCAGTGCCTGGCAGATGGCAGATAGCAGCATCAAGACCAGGTTGCCATACACACTAACTGCATGCCCTCTATGGCATGTAAACAATGCTCAGGCATCAAGGTATCATAGGTAATGACGGACCAGATAAAGTTCAGCAGGGGTATTCCCAAAGAGCCGATATCAAAATAGGCCCCATCGGGAACAAGATCAACTGTTTATGTCTATGGAGGTATTGTTCGAGTCTAGGTTCGATTGGTCTCATTTGGCTAGATATGACAGGTGTCAAACGTGACAGAGAACCAAGAAATAGTTAAAATTTGGACACCATCCAGGCAATCAGTGAGCAGGCGGAAACAGCCACACATAAATAAGAGTAAATATGCACTGTTGCCATGCGGAATCAGCATGCTTGATGTTGTGGACGATGACGGGACACTATGGTCACCACCTCATGTTTTAAATTGCAAAAAATCGCGAAAATTCATAAAATAATTCTGAATGTTCAGAGAAGGGAAAGTGAATACATATGTATATTTATGGGGTCAGTGTGGTGGGAGGATGAGCACTGAAGGGAGAGTGGTGGGAGTTGGTGAGAGGTGGAGGTGAGGATGGGGGTAAGGATAGGGTGGATGGAGGGTGTATTGGGAGGGGGAGGGTTGGTTGGTTGGTTGGTTGGTTGGTTGGTTGGGGGAAGGAGGGGAAAGGATGGGGGATCAGGAGGGAGAGGGAGGGAGGGAGAAGGAGGGAGGGAGAAGGTGGGAGAGGTGGAAGGGGTGGAAGGGAAGATGGGGGATTAAGTAGGTGTTGGAGGGGTGTTAAGTGGGAGGGGGGAGAGGAAGAAGAGAGGAAGAGAGGCTTAGAAGGAGGGAGAGAGAAGAGGAATAGAAGTGGGATGGGATGTAAGAGGTGATGAAGATCTAATAGAGCGACTGGTTAGAAGCGCACAGGCGGTGAACTCAATGTCTGTACAAAGAGATAAATCCTCAGACAAGGCTTGTTAGACTTGATCTATTAGAAAGGTAAATACCTGTACAAAGAGATAAACTACAAGACAGGTTAGTCCAAGAAGTACATAGGATCATACAAGAGACTTACTCCTCAGACAAGGCTTGTTAGACTTGATCTGAGGAGCTGAGGATGCAACCCACACAGTTTATATAGACTACAGGAGATAGCATGACATCATAGAAAGAAATGCATAGAAAAGGGTAGAAACTGTGATTGCACAATACTGAGCAAGGATGATGTGAGGATGGGCAAAGGATTGCTCTATCTACTGACTAACTAACTTACTCAGCTACCTACAAGATGACATCACACTGACTGAGACAGTGTAAGTCACATTCTAGCAAGTTCCATCGAGGACGAGTAGCGTGTCTGTGACTGTGACATCACATGACAGGTGACACAGCACCACTTCAACAAGAGGTGGGGATTCAAGGGCAGGTAGCCAAAGAAAGAGGGAGAAGGGATTGAGAGGGAGAAGAGAAGGGTGGGATTCGAATTGGCGATATCTGAGGTGCCATGAGCAGCGTATATTGAGCCACTGTCTTCAGACTGCTGTCATCTATTTACCCTTCCTGCTTTTGGTGCAACTCCCGCTCAGTTGACCTTGACTTCTATCCCCTGTATTGACTGAATCCCATGCAAGGAGCGTCTTTGTCAACACCTTTCCCTCGGGAATTATTTGTCCTATTTCTTGGGTGGGAAGCAAATATTTGTCTCTTGTATGTTGAATGGCCATGTTATTGTGAGGACTTCAAGGAGGATTTCAGGCGTCTTGACTGTGTTTTCGAAGCCCCACAGGGAGAACGATCAAATTCGGCCAAAGCACAGCCACAACCTTATCTCGATCAACCACCACGTCTGCCTGCTGCGAAAGCGTTGCAGTCCAACATGCCACGATTACGTTATTTTCTTGCATTCTCCCCTGCAGTAATCGCAATATGTCTCACAGCATACATCCATCAACCACAACTCCCCCGTCTCTC
The DNA here is from genome assembly GCA_000697665.1 of Jaapia argillacea MUCL 33604. NCBI lineage: Eukaryota > Fungi > Basidiomycota > Agaricomycetes > Jaapiales > Jaapiaceae > Jaapia > Jaapia argillacea. The sequence continues at coordinate 1,186,255 of KL197720.1, forward strand.
CCAAATTCCCTTCACATTCCAACACTCACAAGCTTCTCCTGGCTCGAATCAACAAACATTGGACTTGGACTCAATACTCGAAGAATACGAGCTTGACTACTCGAACCAGTGCTTGCGAAAGATTGCAGCTTGTGGGGATCTTCATGGAGATATGGAAAACTCCCTGAAAGTATTGCAATTGGCGAAGGTTGTGGATGAAAAGGGTGATTGGAGTGGTGAGGTGGACTTTTTCGTCCAAACTGGAGATATAATCGACCGGTAAGTCTACTCTACCGGACGAAAGTGGTTTTGACCTTTGAAAATGTGCGTTTGCAGGGGAGACGACACGATTAAATTGTTCAGCTGGATGGAGGAACTGAGGATCCAAGCTGCGAGCATGGGCGGCACACTCGTGTCCAATCTGGGTAATCATGAATGGATGAATGCTATCGGTGGGTCTTCATCCCATTGCTTCCCTATTTCAATACTGCTCCCACCCGGTCTCCAGGCGACTGGCGGTGAGTAGACCTTCTCATGTGCGACTTTGCGACTCAACCTTCCACTCCCTTTCTTTTGCAGCTATGTTTACAAAAGTGAAATTGACACCTTTGGCTCTGTCCCTGCTCACCAGAAGATGCTCACAACTGGCCAAATCGGTCGAGCCTGGTTAACGAACTACACTACAACTACTCGGCTCCTGCTTTATCCCTCCCTCAGACCTCCAAATACAGACTACCCTCCTCCCTCTCCACCCAATCCCCCTCCCCCCGACTCCAACTTCAGCTTCTTACTCTCCTCCCCACTCTCACACACAGCCTTCTCATTCGTCCACGGCGGCCTTGCACCTACCTATCCCAACCTATCTCCCTTCCCATCTGCCATCAACACCCTCTCTTCATCCCTCCTCTGTAAACTCCAAGCTCGTCATCCATTTCCGCCACCCCACCCCCCATACCCATATCCCGGTCTACCCGATACTGCAAGTGAAGCTGAGAGGAGGCTCTATGGGAATGACAGACCTCTTTGGTATAGAGGGTGGGCGTTGGATGGGGAGAGAAGTGTTTGTGCAGAGGTTGATGAGGTATTGGAAAAGACGGGAACGAGGCAGATGGTTATGGGACATACACCTGATTTTGAGGTTGGAATTTCACTTCTTTGTGACTGAATTGGTTATTGATTTGAGCTTGGTTTGGCAGGGTATCGTATCAAGATGTGATGGGAAAATCTTGATCATTGATACTGGTACGTCCCCTCCTATCATTCTGGCCTTGCCTCTAACAACTAACAGTGTTGGTATCGTTGCCTGTATCACATAGGGATCTCACACGCATATGGCGGTGTTCTCTCAGCCCTCTCCATCGAATACCCCTGACTCCGGCCAAGGCAAAGGATGGCATCCTCAGCTCTAAGAATCCAGTGACGCATATATGGGTCAAGAATGAAGTCATCAAGGCGCTGTACCTCGATAGAGAGGAGGTCCTTGTTGATGAGAGTCGAGCGTTCATTTGGTGATGATGACTGCTTGTATTCAGCATCGTGGTTGACCCTCTTAGTGTTGTTGGATCTGTCAAACTCTATCCTGCAAGCCGAGATTTGTATTCTAGGAGTATAGATGTGAGGGAACATTGACATGCCATCCACTGTGGCCTTTGTACGACATCATATGTCACAGCTCTTCACCTTTGATCAAATTTAAACCTCTCTTGCTCTGCTTCTGGACTCGAACTCGCCTTCGACCTGTCAAGCCAGCACCAAAAGCTACTATTCACAACCGGATGCATAAACGAGTGTACAACTTCTCGCCAATACTTGGGTGGTGTTTGAGATAATTATGCAATACAAGGTGTCCATGTCATAGGTTGGAAGGGGTAAATCTCCGTTCATGTCCATTCGGGGAGTTGTTCAAGATACTTGGAGCAGGGGTGACTTCTTGAGGGGCGGATTATGCGTAAGGTTTTGCATAGGCGCTGTCGTCAAGTATCCCTGGGCCAGCCCTGGATACATTGGGTATTGGTTTGTAACCCACATTCTTGCTGCCCCTAGCGACCAGTGCAAACAGGACAAGAAGGAGGACAATCACCCTGGCGAGCAAGCCGATGATGATATATGAGTTTCTGAGCAGATCCGAGTTGCTGCTCTCAGGAGATGCTGGGGAAGGGGAAACTTCATCATTGTTTGTATTGCCTCCTGTTGCACAAGGTCCATCCTAAATCAATACGAGAAATGAGGCAATCGAAGTTGTGCCTACCTGACGAGCCTTTGCTGGGTTTCTTGAATGAATTGAGACAGACCGCATTGGCCGAGTCAAAGTCCTTCCACGCTTGAGCTTGATTCGTCACCTGAGGGATTCGAGTAAGATACAAGATGATCGCGGATCGGAGGGATTCTAAATGTACACTCAAAAGCTGTACGAATGGGTCACTGGTTCCTGGCATAGCCCAACGTCCAAAATCGAAGAGCGCGTACACATTGCGGAGGAAGGTATCGCCCAAAATGATGTCTAAACAAGGCCAGACAAACTCAGAAATAGTCTGCCACTCAATTTGATACTCTGCTCACCTAGATCACCTCCATCTGTAACAAAAAATGACCCAGAACATGTAGGCCCCCCACTTGTATCCGTACTAACAGTAACAATGTCGATCGGGTTGACAGGGTACACGTAGTTTCCGAATATGAAGCTGACATTGACTTTTGTATCACAGGGGACGGTATATGTTTGTTGGGCCGTGTTGAATACAGCACCGGGAACATCCTTGAATATCGCATTGGCATAGAAGTGGGGAACGAGGGCTGTTGGAAGGAAGTAAGGGTCTTTGAAAAGCTAGTTAGACATTAGGGATATGCTTCACTTACCGAGGCTAGTGCCGGAGTCGAGCAAAGCGATTGTTTGGCCTGCACTGACAAAGGTACTGTTGCTATGGAAAAGCTAAGATTGAGCAGCCGGTATGAGATGAGAGCCACTTACAATTTTGAATGGCCGCTGTACATTTTCCTGTTGACAACTATTCCGTCCATCATGGTAGCCCACCTAGGAAAAGAGGAGGTGGACAGAACCTTCCGCTGTGGTGTCTTCATTATAGCAGTGAACTCAGTTGCAACTTCCCCTGTGGGCAGATAAGAACTTCAAAAAATTGTGAGTTTCTGGACTCGGCTCATGCACCAATGGTGAAGGTGCCCCCACTTGTGATCCCGTTGACGGGATCTCTGGAGAGCATGAATGTGATATAGTTGGGTTCTTTAGGGTATGTCATGAATGCCTGAAGTGAACGAAAATTTAGGCATACAGGTGATGGGCCAGGAACCAAGATCATACATTTTCCAAGAAGGTCCTTCCATTGTAGCTTGTGTTCTTCAGAGTGAGGGCGATCTTAGAGCCGGTCGTGCTAAATGACAACAACGACGTTCAGAAGCTTCCGACAGTTCGAAGAACTGCAATCTCACGGTGCAACACCCAAGATACCCAGCTGATTGATGCTCGGCTTAGTAGCATTACTCCTTGGTGCTGAAACTTAATAAGAGCGGACAGTAAGTATTTTAGGCTCCATTAGAAGGGTAACACGGGGTACAAATGACATACTGAAAGCCTGCTTATTCACCTTGAAGTCACCAAATTGAACTGGTCCGACGAGGATGGGTCCCTCTGCAACAGTACGAAGTCTATGTATTTTGTGTCAGTACAGTGATGGCATTGTAAGCTATGTAAGCTATGAACTCGTGCTGTATCGGTGCCATATAGGATAGTTGCATTCCACCCTGTGTTGGTGAAAGGCGTAAGGTTAACCCCGGTGGAGTCGATCCATAGGTCAGAACTTCCGGTGTCGAGTTGAACCTAGTGATAATAGCTCACGGAAAGTTTCTGAAGTGATTTTTGGATGGCACACATACCTGGACTGGTTGGCCGTCAAATTCGACAGTTACAAGATATACCATGCTGTCCGCGTTTGTGAAGTTGATAGAGGTCGAGGAAGGCGTGCCACTCCTACTGAAAGGGACCGAGAAAGCAAATGCAATGTCGAGCAGAGAGATGAAAGTGAATATGGTCGCCAGATTTATCATCCTCGATCAGCTGTGAGGGGTCTTTGTAAGGAGGAGAATGCAGGAGGTATTATGTGGGCTTTGAGCACACTGGTGGAAGCAAGCCTTTAAGTAAATCCATAGGTTGTTGACACTCCATGCCCTCTATGGCATGTAAACGAAGCTCTAACGACGCGGTGACAGAACAGAGAAACTTCAGCAGGGGTATTCCCAAAGAGGCGATATCAAAATGAGCCCCATCAGGAACAACATCAACTTTTTATGTCTGTTGTTGGGGTGCACCCAAGGATAAAGGTCCTCGGAGAAGACGATGGAGGCACAGCCTGTATTTGAACGGCCGCAAATGGAAGTGATGGTGGGAAGAATTGACATCCCCACACTGTTGAGTACTTTTATCCCCTATATAAGGGTATACCCGGGCTGTACAGATTGCCTATTTCACGGCCCACCTGGAGGCCACCCGGAGTACAGATGTAGTGTAGAATAGGGTGTACCCAGCTTACAGCCAGTCCCTAAAGCAGGGTATACCCAGTTGACTATGGAATACAAACTACACCTATCTGAGGGTGTAACCGGTCAGACATACTATACAGATATGACTTGGTCTAGGGCATACCTGGTCAGGTGAGTCATACAGACTGTACTGATGAAAGGGTATACCTGGTATACACCCAATACTGCTACCACCTAGGTCAGGGCATACCTGGTCAGGTGGGATATACACATTGTATTGATGGGAGGGCATACCCAGTGGGCCCCTAATACTACTACCACCTGGATCAGGGCATACCTGGTCAGGTGAGATGTACAGACTGTACTGATAAAAGGGTAGACCTGGTGGGAAGCATCATACAGATTATATGTACCCCAGGGTGTAACTGGTTATGTCGCCAATACAGACTGTACATACCCTAGGGCATACCTGGTCATGTAGCCAAT
>KL197721.1:0-15776 GCA_000697665.1 Jaapia argillacea MUCL 33604
ATCAATACAATGTGTATATCCCACCTGACCAGGTATGCCCTGACCTAGGTGGTAGCAGTATTGGGTGTATACCGGGTATACCCTTTCATCAGTACAGTCTGTATGACTCACCTGACCAGGTATGCCCTAGACCAAGTCATATCTGTATAGTATGTCTGACCGGTTACACCCTCAGATAGGTGTAGTTTGTATTCCATAGTCAACTGGGTATACCCTGCTTTAGGGACTGGCTGTAACCTGGGTACACCCTATTCTACACTACATCTGTACTCCGGGTGGCCTCCGGGTGGGCCGTGAAATAGGCAATCTGTACAGCCCGGGTATACCCTTATATAGGGGATAAAAGTACTCAACAGTGTGGTGTGTAACCCATACCACTCGTACTTGATGACGCTGAGCAGCCAAGTATGCAGCAACTCGACAGGAGTATCGCGGTTCGGATCCAAATCTTCACCTCATATCAGAATGGATAGCATACGAAAGAAATGCTGTAAACTCAACTGGGTACATTAAGCAGGCAGCTGTACGGCTCATCAGTCACCGTTGCCAACCACTCGACACACTGCTTCAACACTTCATCTGCTGTCATCGCCAGGTTAGATGACTTCAACGATCTTGCACGTTCCAATAGCTTTTCGATCCAGTGGGAGGCGACCTTATCCTTTATGCCAGTTTCCATTTGTAAATCTGAGATCGGTTTCTCAACCCCAAAACTTGCTAGATGCAGTTGCATTGTGATGTTGGCCCACGTCTTCTCGACAGTCCATGGAGTACCAACCTAGCAAAGAAAATGAGTTGAGAGAAACAATTTGGATCAGGGAATGATGGACGAACCTCATGCAATGCGTGGTATCCTGCATTGGACTCAGTGACTGCAGCTGGTCCCCCCGACATGCAATGTCAGCACTTGCAGTTGGCGTTGACACCAGCATGACAAGCTTCTTCAGATTGTTGAGGATTATCGGCCGGGAGGGCTGGCGGAATAATTCGAGCACGACATGGCCGATGTGTAGCTGCATTGTAGCACCGCACCAGGTCGCTTTGAGTTGATCTGCACGAGAAGATACCCTGAATAACTCTGGAGCCCACGAGTTATGGTGAGACTTACTTGATTTGTTTCATTATAGGAACAAATTGTTCTGCGCTTGACACATGCGGTGATGTTGACACAAATCACACAAAGTATTCTTGTTGCAAAAGGGCTCCTGGCAGACTCCAATTTGCCATATAAACATTGATATGTTTCTGGTATTGCTTCGTCCGAGCACCTGAAACATCATCTGCCCAAAACGGTGCAAAGACTGTGATGAGATCCTTGTTAAGAATCACACCGCGCTATGCCTATTTTCATTTTTCTTGTTATCTCAACACTCCTCGTGGATATCTGATCCTTCCATATATGGATCATCAAGCGCTACGATCATATTCCTCCTGAACACAAGGGACGGGTTCATATCCCTTCGACATCCCTTCGATACATCCTGCACATCCAACTTCTAGTGCATCATCCCTCATTCGCACTCAACCATCGACACTCCGACCTCCTGTTACCTCAATATTCCACCTTCCAGTACGACCTGGGCCATGTACTACGGACCCCTACGTCTCTGACTCATAGATCAGACCATCGACTGTGGACTACAGACTACGGACCCCTAACTACGGACTCCTATTCTTCTGACTCACTTCGACTCATGCTTACTACTGTCTTACTACTGTCTTACTCATCGCTACTATGGACTACGGACTGTGCTTCATCTTAGTATATATACTTCCCTGTATTCACTAGTATTCCCCATCTTGTTCACTTTGTCAATATAGATCGTTATCTTTATTCACATCGTTCCAACTCGATCCCTGTCTGATCATCTGTCTGGAAACCTCTGTTAGCTTCTCATCCTCTCGTCATTCTACTTCTGTGGCTGTAGCCTAGGTATCATCAGAGAAGTATCAAGTCTTTCATCGTATACTTCATTGAAGTAACGATCTTAACAATCCTCCCCCTCTGCAATCTCGCGGTCTGGATTGGGCATGAGGGCTGAAAATGCCTTCGAATCACCTGAATAGGGTGTGAGACCAGTCTGTCCAACGAACAACAACAAAAGAACATACTGTGAAAATCAATGGGACCCCGCTCCAACAAATCGTAGTAGTTTAGTTTCATCTCAGATGTGGCAACAGGGATGTGTTCAGGCTCGACAATAAAGTGTCCCTAGAAGGTCGAGTGAGTCTTATTGCCAAAACACAATAGGAAGCCACGTACATCACCGTTCCGAACGACAAGGTGGCAGTCAGCATGAACATGGTTGTGGCGCTTGACCCAGACAAGAGGGATAACGAAATGACCATCCTCCAGTTCACAGAGTTCATCAATATAGAAATGCTTGCCGCAATGAAAATATGAGGGAGTTAGCTGGTTCCACGGAAGTCCTTTCATGTAATCGGCTTGCCAGAATTCTGAGATCGGACCATCTGGTACTTCAGGATAGATGTTGATATTCCGTGCAACCTCTGGATTGGCGAAGTCCTAATCGGTATGAAACACACTTCATCAGTGAAGAAAACAAGTGACGAGAGAGGATGGGCTACCTTTTGTATCAAATCTCGGATGTCATTTGAATAGAATACATTACCGAGGTCAGATTTGTGACACTCTGTTCTCACACCACAGCGATCACGCAGGTCTCCCTGCAGCTTCCGAAAGGCTTTAAACGAAGGGACATCCTTCGCACCACATTCACCCATAATCCACAAGATCATCTTCAATTGACTACTCGATAATCAGAGGCGAGGGAGGTTGTCGAGAACATCAAGAAGAAACATCTACGAAATGCAAAATACTTGAGTTTATGGAAAATAATATCAGATGTGAACGACTGACAGTTTTTGTGGGATACGGAGCAAAATCGTGGTCAATTGCGACACCATGGAGGTATGCGTGAAGGTCTTCCTCGTCACCCTCATCAGCTTCCAAACCTGAAGACCCATAAGCACAAGACAATAATAATATTTGCGCACGCAATCTCACCGAGGTTCCGCATCTCGTGCGCAATGTTCGAGACTGTCACATCTTTGTCCAAGCCTTCCAAGTCATCTTCAATAGCTTCAACCATCATTCGCTCAACCTCACGCCGCAAACGCTCCTGTTCCTTTTCTGCGATTTCAGGTGTAGGAATCCCAGGAAAGTAGAGGGCCTCTTCCTCAGGTGTGAAGTCAAAGTTGGCACCTGAGATACCATTACAGTCTTCGCCAATGGGTACACCGAAGTGAGGGATAGTGGGCAGGACAATATGGGTCAAGACTGTGGGCAAGGAGACTGGCGCACTCTTCGAATGATGCTCAAACCGCTCGCAAGCTTTCGTGGCTTCATGTTCGAGGTTTTCTCGGAACGCTACTGCGTCCTGGTGGTTGGGAGAGCCCTTATGTCTGGCCCAGGATGCCCGAGCTATCCACACACTCAATCCAGAAGGATGTGCGGCTTTGCATACGAGACAGCAGACTTTCTTAGATTCATCATCAACCTGACAATCTGAATATTGTCGTCAGCAAGAGAATGTGTCTTTCAGAGAAAATGAGCTAACCAGGCCCAAGATCCTTTACACGGCGGGCCATGGGAGGAGAAATTAATGGAAACCAGACTTGAACGCGTCAGACGCGTCGCCGTCGTGCAAGCGGGGTGCGGTCACGTTTCCCTGAGAAATAGCAGTCGGGATTTAAAAAAACTTCGTCGTTGACAAGTGTCGTTGCAATCCGTTCCTTCCACGAAGGCGTTGTGGGTCCCACCATCACACTTCTCGCACACACATCATCTTCCCCTCATGGCTGACAACATACTCGTAGATCCAGCTTTAATCGACAATCCTGTTCAGAAGCTGATTGCCCAGCTGTGGGCTGACGAACTTTTGGCAGCAGGGAGCAGTGCCAGGGATGGGTCTCCCACTCACTCCACTGGACCTGGAGAAGAAGCATCAACTGCTTCCGGACAGACTCGGTCAGAGGACGATAACCCAGCATCGGATGGAGAGGATGAACAGATCTCACTCACTCGATCCGTACCGGCTTCCTTCAACATCCATGAATTAGGGCGAAGTATCAAATGACAGAAGAAGCTCTCACCCGAATCGGAGATTGAGTTCAATCGTTTTCTCGTGGTGAGTAAGCTAGCCAGCCATTCTTTGTGAGTATTGCTCTAAGTCATTCCCAGATCACTGACCCCGTGGAGCGAGAGCTCCATCTGTTTCATTTGGGACTTGAAACTCGAGACATGGCGAAGACGTTAATACGTGATTGTGACTATAGGATTCCATCAACACTCAAGGTGAATCAGGAAAGATCGGGTTTGTGAAAGTACTGACGTTCAAAATAGAAAACCATACAGGACTACTCCGTGGCATACATCCTCTCGCCGACAGTATCTTCTTATCGTGGCGCCGATGGTCCATCCGCAGTTTTGGTGCGTACGCCCGAATGGAACGAGAGAGTTGCTGACCGTATAATCAATTCAGGATGCGATGCGGGAATTGAACATTGCAGGCCTACCTCCTGCCAAAGAAACGGGACGCTGTGATGTGATACTTGCGGCTATCGCGAAGGCACAGACCGACTGTCGATGCTCTGTGAAATCAAAAGTGAGTTGTTTGAGACAGCGGATCGGAAGCATGAACTCACGCATACCGAAGCATACCCTATCATTGAAACCCGGGGTGTGGAGGGCTGGATTGCTACGGTGGATAGCCATGCATCAAGGGTGGCTAGTGGCCAACAGAAAGGCAAGGGACGAGGAAAAGCGAGACGGAGATGAGTTCCCGGCTGCCTCTGGAGACTAAATGTAAATACATACCTTCAACTCGAGCCAAGCGAAGCCCATAGGCATACACATTCCACATTTGTGATATTGGGATTCAGATGGACCTGAGAGCTGAAAGCATGGGAACCAACGGATGCGAAAGACATGATCAGATCTTACTGCGACATCAGTTTGACACCAACTGAGGCCAACGTTAGGCCTCAAGGAAACTAGGAAGGGAGCTCGCATTCATCTCCGTGGTCATGCTGATCAAAGACTCCTGTTGGGCTTCGTATAAGAGTTGCAGCGAGATTTGTTGGACGACTAGTGGTTTACCTCTGTGTGAGACCACCACGCAGAGGTTTGTTTGAGCTTGTTTCGCTAACGTTCACACGAGGCTCCGGATCAACCAAGCGTTTTTCAATTCGCGCCTGGTACCTCAAATTGAGCTCGGCCAGCGACTGAGTGTTATCGGGTCATAGGTCAATCTTTGACACTGAGTTAGCCTCCGAAGAATACTTGTCAGGACGGGTGGTGTATGAGCAAGCGCATGGTCGACTATGAAAAGGGCGGATTGGTGGATGCTTGTACAGTATATCGTATCAGACATTGGTATTAGTCAGTTCACTGAGTGTGCCCCTAGATTGTCACTCTGACTGACCGGAACCGCTTTCATAGCCACAATCCCCGTATCTGCCCCACAGTGGGAGTAGATACGAATGCTGTGCTTCCGAGTTCTATTACTATATAGGCATTGCCATTCCTGTCCCCATAGCACATTACCTCCGACTACCCATTCATAACGATGACTCCTCGTCATATGGCACCGCCGCATTCCGAGTCAGTGCAAGCTATTAGCGGTTGCCAAGTTCACAACGGTTGAGTAGATGACTCGACAAAAGCCTTTAAATGCGTACAACAAGGACGAGTTGTAGCAGAACATCACCACTACTACCCGCATATACCCCACACCCCACACCCCACACCACCATGACCAAAGGACAGAAAGTCCCAAAGACCCCCGAGAGTCGTCGCCACTTCGCGAAGAAGGTAAATCCCCCAGAGTTTAGCAGACGAATGACCATCTCACCCTTTGGCCATTCACAGCAAGAGAAGCAAGAGGCCAAGCAACGCTGGCTCAACCCTCCCGCCGTCATCCCCAAGCCATGGAAGGCAGACGGGTACAAACCCGTTCGACGACGCAACCCCGGTCGCTTCGACGGTATGGCATACAACGCGGACGGATACGTTTGCAACATTGGCGAGCAGGAATACCTGCCGTCAGAATACATGGCGTCAGAGGATTTGGATCCTCATTTTGAGCAAGTCGTATGGGGATGGGAGATGAAGGCTGCTGAGAACGCCACATCACACATCACAACGCAGGTTTCGGTAGTCGACCTGTTGGCGACTGCACGTCGGACGAGGAAGCGAACCAAAGGTGAGATTCATTGTGACCTAGGACCGTTTCGGCTTGACTAATCTGAATAATCAATAGTGAGGACAGAAGATTTTGAGGTAGTGAAGGGCGCGGGCCAAGTCATCGCACTCGACGACGATGATCTTGAGTACTTTGGTGATGATGACTGGGAGCGTGTCGACGACGGCGAGGCAAAGCCCTCTTACTCAGCGGTGGTTCAAGGCAAGAATGGCTGATACGAGTGTTCGGAACTTTTGGATAGGAGAATTGTCGGTTTCGTAGCCAGATGGAACCATACAGCTTATATTCAATAGTATCATGGTGACAACAGCATATTTTGGTATCGGGGTACAATATAAGATTACAAATACCTTGTAAATTATCCCACCAACAAGGTACGGTGAGACTGCAGTGTACAAACAACAAGTTACTTTCCGGCGACCTTGGCCTTGATGACCTCGACAATGCTGGGATCAGCGAGAGTGCTGAGATCGCCAAGCTGGTCACCCTCCCCAGCGACAATCTTTCGCATGATACGACGCATGATCTAAGGGGGGAGCAGGACGATATCAGATGGATGGACGAGAGGTTCGTGTGAGGGAGACAGACCTTTCCAGACCTCGTCTTGGGCAAATCGCTGACGAGGTAGATCTTCTTCGGCGCTGCGAAAGGTCCAATGACTTTTCGGACTTGGAGGGTAAGCTCCTTGAGGAGACCCGGCTCATCACTGTCGAAGTTGTATTCACTAAGAGAGACACGGCGGATCAGCACCAGCATTTCAAAAGAACGATGGCTCGTCACGTACGGCTTCATGGTAACAAAGGCATACACAGCTTGACCAGTGAGGTCATCTGCAGTGCCGATAACTTTCGTACAATGGTAATCAGGGACAGTGGAGGCAAGACAATGCGGCGAGACTCACCAGCGGTCTCGGCGACACCCTTGTGCATGATAAGAGCAGACTCGATCTCAGCAGTGGAGAGACGATGGCCAGAGACGTTGATAACATCATCAACACGTCCCTTGATCCAGATGTACCCATGCTCATCACGAGCGGCACCATCACCAGTGTAGAAGACACCAGGGTAAGGCTACAAGACAAATCAACATCAGATTCTGCCTCATAGACAATCGATAATCGCGAATACTCACCCTCATGTAGGTATCGAGGTACCGGTTGTGATCGTTGTAGACGGTCCTGGCAATTGAAGGCCATGGGGTCTTGAGAACGAGCACACCTTCGACGTTGTCGCCCTCCAACTCCTTCCCGGTTGTGGGGTCGAGAATGGCCGGCTCGATACCAAAGAAGGGTACAGTGGCGGAACCGGGTTTGGTCTCGATGGCACCGGGGAACGGTGTAACGACGATCGATCCAGTCTCGGTTTGCCTGTTGAGGAAAGTTAGACGATTGAAAGCTTAAGACACGACGAAAAAGAACGTACCAGAAGGTATCGACGATGGCGCACTGTCTGCTTCCGACGTGATCGTTATACCAATGCCAAGCCTCGGGGTTGATAGGCTCGCCGACACTACCCAACACACGCAAAGTGCTGAGATCATGCTTCTGAACGTGATGTTCACCAAGACGACGAAGGAGACGAATGGCAGTGGGGGCGGAGTAGAATTGGGTGAGCTTATGCTTCTCGACGGTCTCCCAGTAACGAGATGGGGTGGGGTAGACGGGCGTGGACTCGAAGACGGTGGTGGTGACACCATTGCAAAGCGGTCCGTAGACGATATAGCTGGATCGATAGTCAGAAAGACATTATATCGGAATCATGGTAGGACTTACGTGTGACCGGTAATCCAACCGATATCGGCCATGCAAGCGAACTTGTCCTCGGGGTGGACGTCGAAAACGTATTTGACGGTTACAGACGCGCAAAGTAAGTATCCACCAGTGGTGTGGACGACACCCTTGGGCTTTCCAGTAGATCCCGAAGTCTAGGGAAAACGACATCATGAGATTTAGCAAATGAAGGAAAATCGCCGAACAACTCACGTAGAGAATGAACAACGGGTCTTCGGAAGACATGACCTCAGGCGGGCAGTAGTTGGGGACTTTGAGGGCCTCTTCATGCCACCACTTGTCCCTTCCTTCCGTCCAAGCAACCTTGTTGCCAGTCCTCTGCAAGACCAAGACGTGTTCGACACCGGGGCATTGCTTCAACGCCGCATCAGCGATAACCTTCGTCGCGATGGTCTTACCACCTCGCCTGCCCTCATCGGAGGTAATCAAGACCTTGGACTTGCAATCTTGCATACGATCACGAAGCGACTCTGCGGAGAAACCAGCGAAAACGACGGAGTGGACGGCACCAATACGAGCGCAAGCCAAGAAGGCTGCGACCGCCTGCCAAGTCATCGGCAAGTAGATGGTGACAGTGTCGCCCTTCTTGACACCAAGACCCTTGAGTACATTGGCGACGCTGCAGACTTCGCGGAGAAGTTGGGCGTAGGAGATTTCGCAACCACCATCGGGCTCATCAGCCTCGTAGATGATAGCGGTCTGAGCAAATCTCGGTTAGATATCGGAAATGATGAATGGGGAAAGCGATATACCTTATTGGGGTGCTTGAACGCCCATCGATCAACACAGTTGTATGAAGCGTTGAGGGCACCCTCGGGGAACCAAGTAATGTCTCCAGTCTCGAATCCACCAGATCTTACAGTCTGGAAGGGACGATCCCAATGAAGGGTGTCCCGGGCCAACTGCATCCGTGTCAGTCAGTAGGCGGTAAGGAAATATATGTATGCTCTGCTCACCTTTCCCCACCACTTGTCCGACTCGTGGCCAACAGTCTCAGCGTGCATCTTCCTGTAAGCATGGATGTGGGGGCCAATGTGGGGGATATTGTGGCCCTGGATAACTCGAGGAGCGATGGGGTGCTTGGGGACGGTGACATGCTCAGCCTCAGCTGGTGCAGCCTCGGGTTGTTTGGGTTGTTCGGTCGCGGGGGTTGCTGCAGCGTCAGCCATGATGGTGGAGATGGGGAGAGGGGGGATGATGGAGTTTCGACGATTTGTGGGGTTTTATTTAAAGAGTGAAGCGCGCTAATCAGTCTGGTCCCCTTGCCCAAGTTCTCGTGATCACAGGGTGCGGGGTATAGTCCCTATTGCTTATTTCCTTATATGGGCATTCTTTAACGGAGACGAGGCGGCTTCAGTAGGATCATGGTTGATCAGGGCACTCCATTCATATCATCGGCGACACCGTCCAGGCTGCATCCTTGCCTGTCGAGCCATCCCGGAACCCCCTCAGCCCGCTCGGCCTTCCGACTCTCATATCTTTCTCCTGTCCTCTCCTGTCTCGCCGACTTTCTCTTCATCTTTCAAGCTGAGATAGGTGTACTACTTTTAACCTATCGAGCCTCCTACAAATTCTGAGTCGTTTGCATCAACCTTCCACTGGGCGGAGCGGAAGAAGAGCGGAGCCGCAGGAGTTCGAACAATGGTGTTGACAGACGTCGTAGACCTTACAATGGGACCTTGTCCGACCGAATCCACCCGGTACTGCGTGGTTACCAGACGAAGATCAAAATCCAATTTCTCCGCAATCCATTCCCCTTGGCTTGATCCCTTCAGGACCAAGGTGTGAGGTGCGGAGCCTGTTCGGTCGTGTGATTGCGGGGAACCTTGGGGAGCTTGGCAGAACAAACTCTCCAGCGGATGCTCTCGACCAGCGGAGGAGGGCACAAGGGAGGACATGGGGATGGGGTGAATGCAAATTCTTGCAAGTCATCATTTCGGCATGAGAAAGGTACATCAAGAACTTCGGACGAATTGATGGAACCTGACATTACCTCCCTCACGAAAGCTGTGCCACCCATCCCAGCATCCGAGAAGCATGTCTTCCACCACGTTGCACCAACGACACAACGCGATTTGCGGGGATCTGCGACCGAACTATGGGCGAGCCGATAACGAGCGCAATTGTTGGCGTTTGTAATGCGGGGCGCCGCAATGTGGGGAGGCGAGATGAAACGCGATTGATCGACTGTCGATTGAATCAATGATTATCGGACCAGGTCTTCAAGTCGTGGAAGAGGAGACTTGGACGGCAGTAAGAAACCAGTAGGAAGGTTTGGTCGCTTACACTGTAAGCAGAATTGCAGGAGACCCTGCCGATCTTTCAAAATCGAAGAACGGTAGACCCAGGACAGTTGCAAGTCCGTGCAAAGCTTCGGTGATAATGGATTTCCAATGTATTGCGAAAGGTTCTGTCCAGATGGACTGACAGGTTTGATTCCATCCTGGTGATCGCGATCACAGGGCTTCAATAAGGTGCAAATGGAGATCTAGAAAGCTGTTTGAAAAAGGGGACCACATGGTGGCGCGGGTAATGATCTGAATCCCCTCGACATTTCGAACACCTTGACTTTGTCTTGGACCTTTGCCTGTGGCAGTCATCGACTCATTCCACGGGTTTGGAATATCGTCTATTCATCGCTCACGCCGTGGCGAGCGATGTTCGCACATTTGACTCGCCACTAAATATGGAGAGATGCTACTTAGTATCTCGAACTGTACTTGCATGCCCACCGATCACCAGGATTCGCCTGGTAGCGCTGGTGGACAAGAGCTCATAGGCTACCCTTGTCTCGTCCCCCGCCTTACCCGCATCTTAGCCTTGAAGCCCGTGGAGATCGCCAAGCCTCATCTCCATTCTTGTCCCTTCAATCACTAGGGCAAGGGTAGTTCAACTTTGACGTATAATTCTCGTACCGTCTAACGAAAGCACTTTGTTCTCGCTGGATATAGTTCATTTAAATGCCGTATCATTAATTAACTCGACCCTAGCTGCACCTTTCACTCATGCACCGGACGAACTCAAAAAATAAGGCAGTGTGGATGGGGCATAGGGTATCTGAGAATTCTACATCAATGAAGGTGGTTATACGTATCAATCCCAAACCGCATTTGAACAAACACAATCGTGGATATGGTATGTGTACGAAGCGAATTCAGTCGATAACGAGATCCTAACAACCTCCTGATATACGGTGGTGCCTGTTTGTCTGCGAATCGACCGGATGCCCCTCAACAAACTCGTTTTTCCGGATTTCGAACCACCACAGCATCTTTAGCAAGCTCGAGATCCGCGAGGTCTCCCGTGTGCTCGAACCGGGTTGTCAACACAGTTGCGTACTGTTCAGCGATACGAGGTCGAGCAGGGTGATTGTCGGGGATAAGCTGGACGGCTTCACGAAGACAACGGATGGCCAAGTCAAGGTCTTCCACGTTTCTTGTCTCCTTGTATCGGGTAAACACTGCCATTCCAACGTCGGCCAGCCTCTCCGGTCTTGCAGGGTGCCCGGGAGGCGTGAAAGATGCTGCTTCAACAAAACTATTGATTGCAAAGTCAAGGTCTGCTGGGGAACGCAGACGGATGAAACGATGAAGGACTGCCACCCCCAACCTATGGACGACGGCAGATCGGTAGGGGTGACCAACTGGTGTAAAGGACACAGCTTTGCTGAGCAACTCAACCGCAGACTCTAAATCCCTGATGTCCCCCAGTATGTTATAGCGGTTGTCGAGCGCAACTCCGAGATTACTGAGTAAGCGGTTTCGATCTGGATGATCATCCGAAGTCTGCGATGCACTGTTACGAAGCTCCGTGATTGCGGACGTCAGGTCTGATAGGTCTCCCACTTGTTTGAATCATGCGATGAGAGCCTTGCCAAGGTTTTTCAAAACAGTGGGGTTGGGATTCGTCGATAGTTGAGCGGCTGTCGAAAGCGCTGAGATTGCAGAGTCGATGTCTGCCATATTTCCGAAGCGCCCGAAACGAGAGGAGAGGAACATCCCAAGGTTGTTCAGAGTTGCGCGCCTGTCCGGATCATTAACTGGCAACAGTTGATCAGCTCTTTGGATTCTTGAGACTGACAAATCAAGGTCATCCAGGTTCTCCGAAACCCAGAACCGGCTGTGCAGCAGGCGACCGATGTTGTTTAGCACGTGTGGCTTTTCTGGGTGGGTATCTGCGAGGGAGCTGGCAAATAGCTCCAGTACTGAGATAGCGTCGTCCAAGTCGTCGGTATCTCCCTGCAGGTCGAAACGCATCTCGAGTGTCAACGAAAGGTCCGCCACCAAACCGAAGAGATGTGAATCATCCTCCCGAGAGACTCGAATGGCCTCTCTGAACTTGGAGATCGCAGAATCAAGATCTGCACCATTGCCGCGTCGATTATATCGTGACCTTAATGATACAGCACAAAGGCGGAGAAGATGGGGGAGGTCAGGATAGTGTGCGGGGACCGAGAATTTGGAATCCTCGTGATTTTGGATTGCAGAGTCGATGTCGCCGATGTCGCCCCTGGCTTCGAATCGTGAGGATAAGGAGGTGGCGAGCTCGATGACGTCGCTGGATCTTTCATGTTCATCGTCTGGGATGATTGAGAGGCACTCTTCTAACGACCTGATACCGTCGTCGAGATCCACTATTTCTCCTGATTCATCGTAACGTTTGATCAAAGCTGCGCCAAGATGATGAAGAAGTTTACGCTTGTCAACACCGTCGGTGGAGGCGATGGAATTGGCTCGTTCAAGGATTGAGATGGCATCGGCGAGATCTGGAGCACGCCCACGACGGCTATATCGGTGGAAGAGGGCCCTTCCCAGCGCACCGAGGACAGGAAACGCGTCCGGATTTCCTTGTGGGAACGTGCCTGCGACATCCCGTAAAAGAACAATGGCAGTATCCAGAGTACTGAGGTCACCCTCCGCTCCGTCGAGCTCAAATCGGTTCAGATTAAACATGGCCAATGCCATGCGTTCATCGTGTTCGGTAGCTCCTCCACAATCGGCATCAGGATCTCTTTTGAACCTCTCTTGTTCAGTACGAAGGCCAGAGCTGGCGTAATAGATGTGAGAAAGGCCGAGAAGGCATTGAAACGACGTACGAGGAAAATTCTAGAAAGGAAGGGATGTCCATGCCACTCGAGTCGACGTCATCGGTTGAAGGGGGGTTCAAATATGTGAGAAAGTTCGATATTGTGGGCCTGCGCACAGCATCTGAATCCCAGCAAGTGTTCATGATGCGCCAATAGGTCTCAGAAAATTCGAGTTGCAGGGGCTTGGTGGGTCGCGCTGCGTGCAAAATTTCGCCCATGACGGCGATGTCGTGGTGAAGCTCGAAAAAGGGCAGCTTTCCGGTGAATATCTAGACCACGTTCATGAGTTCATGGAGACTCAACAGATGATCAACACCAACCTCATACATAACCATCCCAAGGGCGTAAATGTCACTTTTGAAAGATGGCCTCGACGAATCCCTATCCTGCTCGGATTGGAAAAGCTCAGGAGCCATCCATCGTATTGTTCCTCCACTACGGGACGTCGCAGTTTGTAAAGTTGGGGATGTGTAAGCGAGAGTCGCCAGTCCGAAATCAGCGAGTCGGGCTGAACGGTCTTTGCCCACAAGAATGTTTGACTTATCGGAGAGGTAAACTCGAATTCCGAGACGAAAGATGGAGTCCGCATCCTCGACTCACCCCTTTCAGATCTCCGTGAACAAGCCGTTTAGTATGCAAGTACTCAATTCCGGTTGCGATTTCTTTGAGCTAGAGAAATAATGATGTCTACCGAATTATTCAGAGGGATAGATACTTACTAGTTTGGGCTTATCGGCAGAAGGATTCTCTTCGAGGTATTCAACAACACTCCCATGGAACATCCAGGGGCTGATCATACATAGAGGGAACAAGGTTGTAGAGATCCCTAGGAATGGTAGGACGTTGTCGTGCTTCAACCGCTTCCAGATTATGGCTTCGGAGCAAAAGTCCTGTTGCAGCGTAAAATAAGTGTAATGAACACGGAACGGGGAAAATGCGAGCGCAACTCGTTTTAATTGATACAATGGCTTCCCGTAGAAAATTCGAAACACTTTGAATGCAACTTCGGTAGAGCCATAACGGCCTCGATATACATCGGCGAAATATCCATTGGAGCGTGGCCACTCCTCTATCTTCTCGAGGGATGCCTTTTCGATGGTGAAGTAACTGGGCAGTATTCCTAGGCGTCCACAAAGAGTCTTGAGGTAGTGCAGAGAGCGCTGATCTGAGTCAAAAACATGTTCTTCGTCAAACCTGTCAGTCGCCTGGGATATGTGGGTCAGCGAAACGGTCATCTCGAGCGGAGACAGGGAAGCAAACACCTCGTTCAGAAGATCAACTACTAGTCTGGCAGTACACAACTCTGGATCTTTACTCAGCTCAGAGAAGATGGAGTCAGATGTAAGAAGAATTTCATAATGCTAAGAAGCTCGATATCGCAGAGATAAGTAGCATGATTCCGCAGAAGCTCAAAGCGTTTCTTGTCCTTCGGGAGCGACAATGCGACAAGGACTGATCAACAACGCCCCACTTCAAGCGGCGTGGAGCAAGACCAGACTCACCAGGACGCGAACAGATTGAGGGGGCGGAGTATACAAGGTCCATCGATGTAGTGGCGATATTGCGCCAATTCAAAAGAAGCACAAGAACACACGAACTCTTCTCATATGCCGACCATTTCTCAAGAGTGTTCAGCACTGAAAGATGCCACCTTGGGAGGTTCAGCTTCACGTGGTGGGGGTTGGATCGCAGGACACACGGCGTACCTGATAGCATCATGGATTTTCCAGTCAGACCGAGGCGTAGATCGAAGATCCGTCTTCCAGCATCCCGACTCTACGTAAGGCAATGATAGGGTAAGGAGTTCCCCCGCCAGGCTCTGAAGAGTGGAGTCAACAAACTGGTTTCATTATGGCAAAGCGCGATCTGACAGACCTTGTGGAGTTGCAGCTTGTCGGAGAGCTCCTTCATCCTCTGGAAAACAGTTGACAACCACACATCGGCCGGCGTCGATTCGAATGGAATGTCCATCGCATGTTGGGGTGTCAGTGGTGGCAGCCAGATCTGCAGAGATAATAAGCCCGAGAGGATCAGTCGTGGCAAACGAAGTGGACTGAGTGTTTGGGTTAGTAACGTAAATTACAGCGGTATGGGTACATGGGGATTGGCACCCAACGACCCTGAACCTAGCGCCTATGAATAAGCGCACAGGAACACACCTCCGGACGAGACTCTAAATGGTCAGCCAGTTCTTCTGTGAGAACTTCAAGAGTGTTGAATGGTCGATCCTTGATCGCGCTAGCAACTACACCACCATACCGGGGGGATGTTTTCCAGAGGTCGATTCAGAGGCACGACAACGGTCTTGCACTCGAGGTCAGCTTGTCACTGATTGAGGTCGTTTTGACGTCCCTAGCGCAAATCAATTGAGCATCGGCTGATCTCAAATGTCCGTGCGACGTTTGACACTCAGACCCCAATGAGACATTTCTTGCTACCTCTGGTAGACAGTTAATTCAACCTTGGCGAAACAACACATAGTGGTAACACAGAGCTTTACGAATATACAGTATTTTATTCAATTATCATTCCACTGCTCATACATATCTCGAGTTGGTCCGGACAGAGATGGAGAAACAGTCATGACATTGTAATGGTATACGGACATTGGGCCTTAATGGTGTGGTATCTCAATAACCCAGCTCCGAGCAAGCCCTCAACCTGGAGAATGGAG